>ML823691.1:146271-165021 GCA_009831015.1 Picea engelmannii
TCTAGGTCACTTAACCTATTTCTAGGTCACTTAACCCATTTATAGGTCACTTAACCTATTTTCCTCATTTTTAGGGTTAACCACTTTCCATAATTAGAAAGTTCTCCATTACTTTATCATTTAAATATTTCTCCTTGACTTTGCCACCTCACTTTATCATTTAAATAATCTTCTTTGATTTTGTCACTTCACTTTATTATTTAAATAATCCTTCTTGACTTTGTCACTTTACTTTATCATTTAAATAATAATTTCTTATTTGCAAGATCTTTGACTTCTTTGACCTTTTGGGGCTTCAAGCCAACATATGAGGGTCCTCCAACTTCGTAAGGCCATAACTCTCAAACCGTGAGGAGTTACGTGACGTTCCACATACCACCAGAAATGACATGACATGTATTATCCATATAGAATAGTATTACCTTCAAATATATTAAAATTCATACCATTATACATGAAACAACCTTGGGTCCATTTCCCAAACCTTTGTGCTACCGAACTTTCTTCAAGGGTTGACATCAATGACAACCAACCTTAATCAACTATACAAGGGCTCATATTATCTCAATTATGGGTTCCTTTGTAGAGGGTGTGTGGCACCTTCGTTTGCGATCCACTTTTTCCAAGCCCATCTTCTTGTCATTCTTTCTTCTTAGCTCTTCCTGTCTCTTTATATTTATTTCATGTTTTAGGGAACAAGTTGAAGGCCATTGTCCTGGCTTGGTGTCTAGATAATGACAGTTTCATTGAAAAATACCTCGTGGAAACGAGAAGGTTGGATCGTGATGAGACCCCCTTTCTCTCAGTTGTGTAACTGAGAACCATTTCCCTGGCTTGGTAACTAGATGATGGTAATTTCATATCGCTAAATACCCATGATCATGATAGGTCGGATCGTGATGATACCTCCCATCCTCCAACTAACCCCTTTATCATTCACTATGATTTTTGTAGGTCCCCAATTTCTTATAGAGAATAGTTTCATTTCTTTCTTGGGTATCGCTCGGTGAAGCATCTGGAAGGCATATATTTAGGATTTTATCTTTTTATCCAACAAAAATACCTCTAGGCCTTCAGCCCCTTCTTCCCATGAAATGAGGTACATGTCATTCTTAGGTCAGTAAAGTCAAAGGGACTATAAGAGGAAAATATGATCGTAATGTAATGAGTGGAAAGTGGTAAGTATGGTCGGTACTGGTACAAAAACCCCTGCAGGGACCCCGAGTCACAAACCTTCCCCAAAGGTTGGCCACTTATTAGGAAATGTATGACACTTACCAAGTTGAAACATGGTCAAAATCATAATTTCTAAGAAATAATTCTATAATAAAAACCAACTTAAATACAACACATTTAAATTCCTCAAATATTAGTGTGATCACCTGCCACAATACCTGACCTATACCACATTGATAAAGACCCGTCTACCTTCTAGAAGCTGGCTGGTGTGGTGGATGCACTGACAATGGATCAACATGTGGTGATAGATCGGGCTTCTGTATGTGCAAGTGGACATTGCTAGTCATGTGGTCTCTTGGCACTCCATATCTGCAACCTGAGGGCCTTAAGGCATCATCCCCTTAGTTATCCCACAAAATGGGGATAACATCTGGGTCCTACTTGGGGACATGTACTCGTTGTAGAGTGCATGAGAACCACAACATATCCTAGTAGACTTCTCCCTTCACACACTAAGACAACAAAATCATCAACAATAGGATGGCTTCACTCATCCTTTATCCACATATCAAAATTCGAAAATGGAAACTAATCTAGAAAATAAAATTTTACCATTTTTTCAAAAGTTTCTAAACTAAGCATGAAGTCAATATGCAAGTATATAAAAATGAATTATGAAATGAATCTAAAATAACATGAGCAATCAAGATGCAAATGAAAGGAAATCAAGGTGACCTACCTACTTACCTGGGGCCTTGGGGGTCTGAAGATCAAGCGATAGGTGATGTCAGGTGAAGTCATACAACTAGTGAAACCAGTTGATCATCTCGTCAAAGCATATCCACCAAGATGGGTATCAAATATTTTGAGCGACATATGGTTCTCAAGTACCATGGTAATCTGCATGGACACATCCAGATAGAAATGGAGTTTATGGACATCTTGTCCTTGGGCATGGCCTATCGATATGTTGTCAAAACCGAGTAGAAGATTAAGAAAAAGACACGATAGTTTGGGTCTGGGAACCCATCATAGATGAAGTAGGGAAAGGGAAACCCCAACTTGTAGAACAAGTGGTAGATAAAATATGGCCAGTCTCAAGAAAATGAGTCTAAGCCACAAACAAAGAAGGACAATGGAAATACAAAGAAAGACATTGGGAAGTGGTGCAACTTCCATAAGATCCCCTTGAATAACACTATTGATTGCCACTCAAATAAATCATTGGTGGTGGAGGTGAAAGCCTATGAATCAGATGTGGGTTCCAACTTAGAGTCAAATCTAGAAAAGGGGAGATGTATTATTGACACATAACCCATTGCCACTGTTTCTACCACCAAGATCCATCCTGGTGAACCTGATGCGCCATAGGAAGGAGAACGTCTCTTTCATTCACAAATGTTGGTGAAGGGTACTCAGTTTTAGTTCATCATTGATAGTGGTAGCCAGAAGAACCTCATCTCAATGGAGGTTGTCAAGCGACTGGCCCTGTCGACAATGCCACACCCGTAGCCATACACCATCTGATGGCTCTGCCAAGGAAGTGATCTTCACATTGAGAAACAATGTCACCTATCCTATGACATCAAGCCTTTCAAAGATGTGGTATTATGTGATGTTTCTCCCCGTGAATTTTGTGATGTTCTTTTGGTACAACCTTGTTTATGGAAATGTCATGTTGTATATGATTCTAGGCCTCGTAGTGTTATTATTACTTTGGATAGGAAATTGAATAGGATACCTGAGGTATTACCACCTACTTCTATTTCCTTGATCTTTGCCAAGGAATGAAGTAAGGTCATATCTCAAACTAGAAAGTTTTTCTTCTTTGTGATTTTCTCTCAAAGTGAGCGGAAGGTTGCAGCCACATTCATGGCCTCCGTGGACAAACTCTCCATGCAGAAGTAGCAAGTGGATAATGTTGTGGAGGAATACAAAGACATCTTCTCCTCACCCACTAGGGTACCTCTACACTATCAGGTCAAGCATTCAATCGATCTAACCCCCGGTGCACTGCTACCCAATGGGATAGTCTATCACCGTTCTCTATTATAAAATGAGGAGATCAAGCGTTAGACCCAAGAAATGCTTCAAAAGGGGCACATCCGACCCATCTCATCACCGCATGGAAGGCCAATCGTGCTTGTGCATAAGAAAGATGGGACTTGGTGACTCTGTATCGATTATCGGGCCCTAAGTAAAGTCACATTCAGGAACCGGTACCCGATTCCCCAAATCGACAATCTCCTTGAACAACTCAAGGGGGGAAAATACTTCAGTAATATTCATCTAAAGTCTGGCTACCGTCAGGTCCCAATAGAGCAAAAAGATGTATGGAAAAATATATTAAAGTCCAAAGAAGGTATTTTTGAATGGTTGGTCATGCCCTTTAGTTTGACGAATGCCCCAACAAATTTCATGATGATCATGCATGATATATTGCGTACTTTCGCCAATTATTTTGTGGTGATGTATCTAGATGACATCTTCATCTATAGAAAGAATTGGGTGAAACACCTACATCATATTCATTAGGTTCTGCACACTCTTCGATAGCACAAGATATATGCAAATCTGTAAAATTCACCTTTGGCATGGACAGGGTCTAGTACCTAGGATACATTATTGATGAGAATGGGGTGCATTTGTATTTATCCAATTTCCTGGTAATTCATGACTGGCTAGCCCCAACCACACTCACTGAGCTTCAAATCCTTTTAGGCCTTGCCAATTTCTATCGTAGGTTCGTGTTGGGATTCTCCCATATTGCATGGGCCCTCAACCAAGTAACCAAGGGTGGTGGTAAGGAAAATTTCATGTGGGGCATGTCACAACAACAAGTGTTTGATGATTTGAAGCAATGCTTGTGCTCAACCCCATTGCTTTCATTACCCAACCTGCAACAACTCTTTGAGATCGAGATGGATGCTTCAGACTATGTTGTGGGTGAATTTCTCACTCAACATGGGAATTCGATGGCCTATCATAGTGAGACACTATCATATGTCATCCATAAGTACCCTACTTATGACAAAGCAATGTACTCCATTGTACAATCCTTCCACCAGTGGACGGATTACATTCTCAGGAAGGAGACAATCATCCACACAGATCATAAGCCTATGCAATTCATGTAGACTTAGGGCAAGTTGCATAATAACCACCATCAAAAGTGGTCCACATTCTTGTAACAATTCCATCTCAACATCAATTACAAGACAAGAATCACCAACCATGTCGTTGATTGCCTCAACCGCCCACCATTTGCAGCACTCACCACGGTGCTAAACTCTTGTGGCCACAATACCTCTGGATGGCCCCAACTCTATGAGAGAGGTCCCGACTTCGCTGCCACCTACCATATGATGGGAAAAAACATAGTTGTCACTCATTTCCATATTTAGGATGGGATGTTGTGCCATTTGGGCCATCTCTGCATTCCATCAAGGGGGTGAGTGAAGGTGATTTAGGGATCCCACTATAGTCGGTTGGCAAGACACTTCGACGTAGAAAAGACAGTGGTCATGTTGCAACAACATGTCTATTGGTTGAAACTTTGACATGATGTCAACAAGTGTATCAGGTCCTTCACTGCCTATGCCAATGTCAAACCAGCCATTAAGAAACAATGAATTTACGCCCCTCTCCCTACTCTTGAAAGGCCCTGGGAATCCATCTCAATGGACTACATGTTGGGCCTTCTGTCAACCAAGTGGATAAATGACTGTGTTTTTGTGGTGGTTGATCGTTTTTTCTAAAATGGTGATTCTGGCCACCTGAAAGAAGAGCATCACAATAGAGGTCATTTCCAAGATATTATTTGAACGAGTGTGGGTACATTTCGAGATACCAAAAACCATCATCTCATATCAGGACAGTTAGTTCCTCAACACATTCCGTTCGAGCCTCTAGTCACTATTGGACACCAAGTTCACCAAATACATTGCCTTCCACCCCCAAATGGATGGCCAAACTGAGGCCGTCATCCGGATGATCGTGCATATCCTACGCATGTGAAATTCCAAGCATCCCCACACATGGGATGAGAGTTTTCCTTATGTTCAACACAACTATAACAAATCCATGCATATGTCACCCAGCCACATCCCCTTTCAGGTGGTGTAGGAATTTCAACGATTAGGTCCCATGGATGTTGCACTACCCCTTGCGACCACCTAGGAAGACTCATCCCATGCTCAAATAGAAGCCAACAAATCTACCCGGTTCATTGAACAGATCCATCACATCTTCCAATAGGTTCAGGATATTTTGCATAATTCCAATGCCAAGTACAATTAGCACCATGATCAACATTAGGTGCCACACAAAATTCAGGTGGGAGATAAATTTTGGTTGCACTTATAGAAAGAATGCCTTACATGGCCTGATTAGAATCTTCATCCACTCTGCTATGGAACTTATACCATCACCAAGGCTATGGGTGACAATGATTTTGAGCTCAACATTCCCCCTTTCCTAGGATTGCACCCAGTGTTTAATGTGGACCTCCTTCGGCCATACTTTCCACCATTATTGGACACCTCAGAGGTAGCAGAACAATTCAAACCGACAAAGCTCAACCATGACTGCATGGAACAGGAATTCACTGATTAGATCGTGGACACACAGGTCAAGGGAACTCTCCAACAATATTTTCAGCTTTATAATGTTGTCAAAGTAGGGTAGCTCCTGCACCAAGGCAAGTGGCTCACTTGGGACCAAATTCAGCAGAAATTGCCTCATCTGATGGGGAAACTTAACGAAATGGAGACCATTTATTCCTAAGGGTGGAGGATTGTTCCAGGTGGATATCGGTGGCCACCCACCTATTCCAATTAGCTCACATACAAATGTCATCTTGGCAGTTTCAGTTTTCATCTCGACATTTTTTTCTAGATTTTCAGGTACCAAACTTTTGGGGTTGTTTTGAGGCCCTAAACAATGTTATTTGGGCCCACCATAGTCACACTATAGACAAAGTTAGAGTGTGATGGAATAATGTGTATTCTTCAAATAGACCTTTCCAATGGGATATTGTGTGCCTAAAATGGAGATCGTATGCAAAAGTTCCTACCTCGGGAAGTTGATGTACCAACTTACCCCAATGGGGCCCACATGACTTTTGACGCTTCATCTCATAGAGTTAGGTTTTTATATGTCTATGGTTTTGGAATTCATGTTTAATGTAAAAATTATTTTGGAGCCTCATTGTACTCATATTCTTGCAAATGAGAGCAGTCATCACATCTCTTCTCAGAGATAAGTCACCACCATTGTAGCAAGCTTGTTTCATTATGCATTTTACAGTTTCAACATATTTCCTTATTGAATAGAAGTCAAGTTTTATTGTATATCTTTTATTTTTCATTGTATATATATTTTAATAATATATATCTGTATTCATTTCATTCTTCTCATAAAATATGGATCAAAAAATGCCCATCTCTTCGTCTTTGTGTGCATGAAGGACAACGGCTAAGGCGGTTTCAATTGGATCTTCAAATACTTCATCATCAAGACTGATCGCTTCTTCAACATCATGTGTAGGAAGAGAGTAAGGTTGGAAAACCTTGCCTCATCAAGACATAGCAAAGATAGTAGTGCCTCAATATGTTTCCCTTTATCATAATTCTTCTTTTGTTTCATGGGCATGCTCTTCCATCACCTCATCATTACAGGAGGCTTGATCCTTACTGCAAAGTGATTTGTTTTCCCTTTTTTAAAAGGATATGTCATATATGAGGGCTCCTCTAATACTTCTTCACTTCCAAAGTCATGGAATAAAACATAATCAAGTTCTTCAAAAGGGTCATGACTCATAATGTTATCTTCTTGATGTGCAGGAGGAACCGAGGCCTGGATGTCTTCATCAAAAGGGAGGGTAGATACAAGCACTTCATCTTCATTGGATTTCTTGTCTAGATATTCAGCTTTAGAATATTCATCATTTTTCTCATCATCCATAGGGAAACCTTCTCTGCAAAGACTGTCTTTGAGCTCTTGGAAAGAATCTTGTAGATTCTCAGTAGTTGGTCGGTAATGCCTAAGAAATTCTTCAATGAGATTTTTGGAGGATGTGATTCCTTTTGGGTCACATGAGTGTGCAAGCCACTTTCTTTGACTTTATTCTAGAGAAGATACACGAATTTTCATTAGCACATCTTCATGTAGCACATTTAATATTGAATCATACTTCATGTACTCCACTACATGAGTGACTGCTAGAGCTGGATCACCATCAAATTTAGGGAAACTTGCAATCCACTCCGGGGAAAAATAATTCGGATATCCAGGGACACTTTGAACATCAAAAGAATGATACACATTATGGAAATCCCATGGTAATTCCCATGAGGCCATGGTTCCATTACTTAGGGTAATACCTCAATGGAGTCACCAGATGAGAACAAGTATCATCAAAGGATGAAAGGGGAGAAAGGGGAAATGTGGGTTCTTGGAAGGTGGAGTTGCCATATGAGCTTCAAGCTGAGCTCATCAAAGGTGGAAAGGGAAAGTCCCTTGGGTGGAGTCGCTAGGAAATATAGGGAAACGAATTTAGGATAGCTTGCAAAAGTGTCATTAGGGTTCGGAAGAGGATTCAAAATCCCTTCCAGAAACAACGCCAAAATGTTATCGCACAAGTTGTAGTTTGGGAAAATACTGACCAACCACCAAATGGTGACAACTGAGAGAGCACCTACCCACTCTCACCATAGATAGGTGTTCCCGTCTCTTTATAGGTGGTGTGGTTATCTCAAGGGGGGAATCCCGATGACCCTAGAAGGAAATAATATGGAAAGTGTAATGTATGGATTAATTCTCCTATAGGTCAAGTTTCTATGTGTGGAGAAAGGCTTGAAGAAGTTCTTAATGGTAGCCAAGGGTTTCCAAGAAGTAGTAGACCTTGTGAATGTTGATTGTACCTATCTGAGACACAAGGAAAACAACAATACAAGCCCAAGTATATGATGGAAAACCAAGTTAATATTGTTGTCCCTAATTTCATCAATTAGTAACAATATATATCGCCAATAAAATTATAATGAATTATGCAGAACAAGTTTCTAATATTCTAGTTGAGAGAGCAAGAGATAAAATAGAAAACAACTAGACCAACTCAAGTAAGATACCACTAGACTTTAGAAATGAAAGAAGGATGTAATAAAATGTGTTTGCAGAAAAAAAATTCAGCCTTATGGCTGTAGAAAACTTGTTGTTACAACAGTAAATTCAACCACCAAAACTTACAAAAATCCACCCAAAATTTGTGCTAGACCAAGTAGATAAAAGTAGCAAACTCTTAGCTAATTATGACAGTTGAAAAGCAAGTTATAAGTAAAAGAATGTTAGGTTTTTTGCAGCCCTAATGACTGAAGATGAAAGTTTATAACAACATAAATCAATACCCATTTAGAGGGGACACCCTAGTGGCTGAGAGGTGCTCAAGGCACAAGGAACAAAACCCAGATTGCAGAAAGTTGAAATGATGAAAAATCACATTTCCCAATGCAACTGTTTGTTTCTCCAATGCAAAATATTCAGATTAGTGCCTTTAAAATTGGATAAATGGAGTCTTAAAAAAAGAGTTAGATCAACAAATACCTTAGGCATGTAAGCCCTTTTACTCTATGAGAGAGGTCCTGAATTCGCTTCCACCTACCAGATGCTGGGAAAAAACATAGTTGTCACTGATTTCCATATTTAGGATGGGATGTTGTGCCATCTGGGAAATCTTTTCATTCCATCAAAGGAGTGAGTGAAGGTGATTTTGGAATGCCACTACAGTCAGTTGGCAGGAAACTTCGGCGTAGAAAAGACAACGGTCGTGTTACAACAACATGTCTATTGGTTGAAACTTTGACATGATGTCAACAAGTATATCAGGTCCTTTACTGCCTATGCCAATGCCAAACCAACCATTAAGAACCAATGAATGTACACCCCTCTTCGTAATCCTGAAAATCCCTGGGAATCCATCTCTATGGACTACATGTCGGGCCTTATGTCAACCAGGTGGGTAAATGACTGTGTTTTTGTTGTGGTTGATCGTTTTTTCTAAAATGGTGATTCTGGCCACCTAAAAGAAGAGCATCATAATAGAGGTCACTGCCAAGATATTCTTTGAATGAGTGTGGGTACATTTCGGGATACCACAAACCATCATCTCATATAGGGATAGTCGGTTCCTCAACACATTCTGGTCGAGCCTCTAGTCACTGTTGGATACCAAGTTCACCAAATCCATTGCCTTCCACCCCCAAACAGATGACCAAACCGAGGCCATCATCTAGATGATCGTGCATATCCTATGCATGTACAATTCCAAGCATCCCCACAGATGGGATGAAAGTATTCCTTATGTTCAACACAACTACAACAAATCCATGCATATATCACCCAACCACATCCCCTTTCAGGTGGGGTAGGGATTTCAACCATTGGGTCCCATGGATGTTGCACTACCCATTGCGGACACCCAGGAAGACTCGTCCCATGATCAAATAGAAGCAGAAAAATCTACCTGGTTCATTGAACGAATCCATCACATCTGCCAATAGGTTCAGGATATTTTGTAGAAGTCCAATGCCAAGTACAATTAGTGCCATGATCAACATTTTGTGCCACACAAGTTTCAGGTGGGAGATAAAGTTTGGTTGCAGTTACAGAAAGAACTCCTTACATGGCCTGATCAGAAGCTCCATCCACTCTGCTATGGACCTTATACCATCACCAAGGCTATGGGTGAAAATTATTTTGAGCTCAACATTTCCCCCTTCCTTGGCTTGCACCCAATGTTTAATGTGGACCTCTTTCGGCCATACTTTCCACCATTATTGGACACCTCATAGGTAGCAGAACAATTGAAAATGACAAAGCTCAACCATGACTACTTGGAACATGCATCCATTGATCAGATCGTGGACACATAGGTCAAGGGAAATCACCAACAGTAGTTTCAGATTTATCATGTTGTCAAAGTAGGGTAGCTCCTGCACCAAGGCAAGTGGCTCATGTTGGAAGCTTGGTTGTTTTCATTGATGTCAACCCTAGTCATTGGTTTTGGACCCCAAGATTGATGAAGATATTTGGACATGAAGGATAGTGCACATGCATATACAACACCCATGGATGGATAATATACATCATGTTGTTTTTTATGGTAGGTGGCACATCACGTGGATCCTCATGGTTGAGGAGAAATGATTTTTTGAAGATTAAAAAGTGAACTGAAGAAAGAAGTACAGGTCAGCTCTGAAGATAATTAAAGAAAATAACTACAAAATAAGAAAGAGTCAGGTCGGCCCTAATGACAAAAGACAGTGTCACAACATGTATAAATACACATTGAAGATACATCATTTAATCATCCAAGCAAGTGTGATGGAGCTATCATAAGTGGGTTTTCACTTGTGGTAGGAGTATGTGAGGAATTTAGCACGGAGTAAGTATGAGGTGGCGAAGTCTGAAATGCCCGGAAGTTTCAGAATCATGAAAACCCTAGTGTTTTGAGCCATATGCTGGCTATCAATATATTAGGGTGCGTACATACGTGGGATATCAATGTATTAGGGTGCGTACATATGAGGGCTATCAGTATAATAGGTAGCATACATGAGAAACGGCTTGGTAAAGAAGGCACATCTTGGCATCTGGTTCAGGTTTCTAAGTATTGTTATGTTCTAGTGATGATATTATCAGTGATATGGTGATGTAAGGATTATTATATTTTGTATACTCTTGGGTGGAAGGAAGGGGAAAGGATAGAGGGTTTAACCCCCTCTTTATCTTGGAGGATTGTATCTTCCCTTGTAGGTTTATGCCTCCTTTGAACTTGGAAGCTGTAGCTTCCCTTGGAAGTCATTACTTCCCTTGAACAATAACTACTGGTTATTTCTCATATATTGTACATGGTGTATTGTGGTGTATTGGTGTAACTCTTATACTATTGTTCATTTCTCATTGGATATAATTGAATGGTTTAAGTATAAGTTGACTTTTTTTTTAAATTGTACTTGATACTGATTCACCCCCCTCTTAGTATTAACAGCTCACTTAGGACCAAATTCAACAAAAATTTCCTCATCTGATGGGGAAACTTAACGCAATGGATACCATTTATTCCTAAGGGGGGAGGATTGATCTAGGTGGATATCGGTGGCCACCCACCTATTCCAACTGGCTCACATACCGATATCGTCTTGGTAGTTTCAGTTTTCATCTCGACAATTTTTTTCTAGCTTTTCAGGTCCCAAACCTTTGGGGTTGTTTTGAGGCCCTAAACAATGTTATTTGGGCCCACCACAGTCACACTATAGACAAAGTTAGAGTGTGATGGAATAATATGTATTCCTCAGATAGACCTTTCCAATGGGATATTGTGCGCCTAAAATGGAGATCGTATGCAAAAGTTCTGACCTCGGGAAGTTGATGTACCCCCAATGGGGCCCACATGACTTTTGGCGCTTCATCTCATAGGGTTAGGTTTTTGTATGTATATGGTTTTGGAATTCATTTTTAATGTAAAAATACTTTTGGAGCCTCATTATACTCATATTCTTTCGAATTAGAGCAGTCGTCACATCTCTTCTTAGAGATAAGCTACCACCATTCTAGCAAGCTTGTTTCATTCTGCATTTTATAGTTTCAACATATTTCCTTATTGAATAGAAGTCAAGTTTTATTGTATATCTTTTATTGTTCATTATATATATATTTTAATAATATATATTTGTATTCATTTCATTCTGCTCATAAAATCTGCATCAAAAAATGACCATTTCTTCGTCTTTTTGTGTAGGAAGGACAATGACTAAGGAAGTTTCAACTAGATCTTCAAATTCTTCATCATTGATACTGATCACTTCTTCAACATCATGTGCAGGAGGAGAGTAAGTTTGGAAAACCTTTCCTTCATCAAGATAGAGCAAAGATAGTAGTGCTAAAATATGTTTCCCTTTATCATAATTCTTCTTTATTTTCATGGGCATGCTCTTCCATCACCTCATCATTATAGGAGGCTTGATCCTTACTGCAAAGTGATTTTTTTCCCCTTTTTTAAAAGGATATGTCATATTTTAGGGCTCCTATAATACTTCTTCACTTCCAAAGTCATGGAATAAAACATCATCAAGTTCTTCAAAAGGGTCATGACTCATAATGTTATCTTCTTTATGTGTAGGAGGAACCGAGGCCTAGATGTCTTCATCAAAAGGGAGGGTAGATACAAGCAGTTCATCTTGATTGGATTTCTCGTTTAGATATTTAGCTTTAGAATTTTCATCAATTGTCTCATCATCCACAGGGAAACCTTATCTGCAAAGACTATCTTTGATATCTTGGAAAGTATCTTGTAGATTCTAAGTAGTTGGCCGGTAATGCATGAGAAATCTTGAATGAAATTTGTGGAGGATGCGATGCTTTTTGGGTCACATGAGTGCGCAAGACACTTTCTTCGACTTTCTTCTAGAGAAGATACAAAATTTTTCATCAAAAAATCTTCATGTAGCACATTTAATATTGAAGCATACTTCATGTACTCCACTACATGAGTGACTGCTAGAGCTGGATCACCATCAAATTTAGGGCAACTTGCAATCCACTATGGGGAAAAATAATTCGGATATCCAAGGACACTTTGAACATCAGAAGAAGGATACACATTATGGAAAGCCCATGGTAATTCCCATGAGGCCATGGTTCCATTACTTAGGGTAATACCTCAATGGAGTCACCAGATGAGAACAAGGCTCATCAAAGGATGAAAGGGGAAAAAGGGGAAATGTGGGTTCTTGGAAGGTGGAGTTGCCATATGATCTTCAAGACAAGCTCATCAAAGGTGGAAAGGGAAATTACCTTGGGTGGATTCGCTAGGAAAGATAGGGAAACGACTTTAGGATATCTTTCAAAAGTGTTGTTAGGGTTCGAAAGAGGAATCAAAATCCCTTCCGGAAATGATGCCAAAATGTTATCACACAAGTTGTAGTTTGGTAAACTACTGACCCAACCACCAAATGGAGACAACTAAGAGAGCACCTACCCATTGTCACCATAGATAGGTGTTCCCTTCACTTTATAGTTGGAGTGGTTACCTCAAGGGGGGAATCCCGATGATCCTAGAAGGAAATAAGATGGAAAGTGTGATGTATGGATTAATTCCCATATAGGTCAAGTTTCTATGTGTGGAGAAAGGCTTGAGGAAGTTCTTGATGGTAGCCAAGGGTTTCCAAGAAGTAGTAGACCTTGGAAATGTTGATTGAACTTGTCTGAGACACAAGGAAAACAAAAATGCAAGCCCTGGTATATGATGGAAAATCAAGTTAAGATTGTTGTCCCTAATTGCATCAGTTAGTAAAAATATATATCGCCAATAAAATTATAATGAATTATGCATAATAGGTTTCTAAAATTCTAGTTGAGAGAGCAAGAAATAAACTAGAAAACAACTAGATCAACTCAAGTAAGATAGCACTAGACTTTAGAAATGAAAGAAGGATGTAATAAAAGGTGTTTGCAGATTTTGTTTTTCAGCCTTATGGCTGTAGAAAACTTGTTGTTACAACATTAAATTCAAACACCAAAACTCACAAAGAATCCACCCAAAATTTTTGCTAGACCAAGTAGATAAAAGTAGAAAACTTTTAGCTAATTATGATGGTTGAAAAACAAGTTATAAGTAAAAGAATGCTAGGGTTTCTGCAGCCCTAATTGATGAATATGAAAGTTTATAACATCAGAAATAAATACCCCTTTAGAGGGGACACCCTAGTGGCTGAGAGGTGCTCAAGGCACAAGGAACAAAACCCAGATTGCAAAAAGTTGAAATGACGAAAAATCACATTTCCCAATGCACCTATTTGTTTCTCCAATGCAAAATATTCAGATTAGTTCATTTCAAATTGGGTAAATGGACTCTTAAAATAAATATTTAGATCAAAAAATACCCTAGGTGTGTAAACCCTTTTACTTCCTAGGGTATGCCAATCAAACTTAGGGTAAATTCCAAGAGAGAGATCAAACCCTAGTTTCACCAAGAAAATTCATCATAAGCATCAAGAGAGCAATCATCCAAGAGGTGCGCATCACTCCTCCTCATCCATTCACCAAAATATAGCACCATAAAAAAATTGCACAAGAGACAAGCACCATAATGCCCAAGAATAGCGAAAATTTCAGCCAAGTACTTCTCACAATGAGAGAGTTATCTCATGAAAAGAGATTCACATGATCTCTATTTATACGAAAGTTCTAAAACATATTTTGTCCACTTAGCAAGTGTAAAACATAAGATAATGGGTCAACAACCCTTATCTTACCCCTTGAACCAAATAATAATATTTAATTTTCACTTTAACACATTAGAAACCCTAAAAGTAAGATGATGTCACCCCTTTAGAGGATGTTTTGACACTTTTCCAAGTTGGTGGAGAAGAATAAATAGGCCGTTGGGGATCCTTGAGACTCCTCTTCATGTCAAGCCTCAAAAAGTGATGTTTTGCCTCTCCTAGGCAAGTTGCTTGGGTAATAGGGGTTGGGTAAGATCCTCCAAGGTGTCTTCTAGGCCTCCAAAGGCATGTCTCTATGATCCAGTGTGCGAGCCTACACCATCCAACCTGTGGTATTTTTTTCCCTATGGAATCCCAAGCTAGGCTTGTTCTCCCAAAACTGGCCACCAAGCAAGGTCTTGAAAAATAAAAGGGTATGCCCTCCAAATATCTCAAGTTAAAGATATCATGAAAATTGTAAACCATATATAATAAACAAGGCACGTAAGCATTGCATCAAAACTACCACATCAAATTAAACAAATGTTCAAATACCCTATACAATTGACCAAGTTTAAGTATGGGAGGGGCATCATAAAATTCCTATTGGGTAGGCCAAAAGCCTCAAGTAGGGGACACTCCCAAAGATGGCCTTTCAAGGTTATGTAATGGATAATGAGTTGGAAAGGGATTTATACTTCATAGGTATTTATGGGTGCCTTTGTAGAGGGTGTGTGGCACCTTCGTTTGTGATGCACTTTTTCCAAGCCCATACTCTTGTCATTCTTTCTTCTTATATATTCCTTTCTATTTATATTTCTTTCATGTTTTAAGGAATAAGTTGAATTCCAATTTCCTGTCTTGGTGTCTAGATAATGACAATTTCATTCACAAATACCTCACGGAAATGAGAAGGCCCACTCGTGATGAGACCCCCTTTCTCTCAGTTGCGTAACTAAGAACCACTACCCTGTCTTGGTGACCAGATAATGGTAATTTTATACCGTTAAATACCCTTGATCATGATAGGTTAGCTTGTGATGAGACCTCCCATCCTCCAACTAACCCCTTGAGCACTCACTCTCATTTTTTTAGGTCCCCCATTTCTTATAGAGAAGTGTTTATTGCTTTCTCGGGGATCCTTGGGTGAAGCATCTGGAGGTCTATATTTAGGTTTTTATCCTTTTAGCCAACAAAAATCTCTATGTGCCTTTAGCCCCTTCTTCCCATGAAATGAGGTGCATTCTCTTCTTGGGTCACTAAAATCAAAGGACCTGGAAGAGGAAAATATGATGGGAATGTAATGAGAGGAAAGTGGTAAGTATGGTCGGGAATGGTAAGACAACCCCTTAAGGGTGTTAGAAAAATAGGATCACAAAACAATAAAATAAAACAAATGCGGAAATAAAAAAAGAGAAGATACACAATAAAATAGAGACACAGATATACGTGGTTCACCAAGTGTGGGCTACGTCCACCAAAGAAATTTCCAGGTCCTTCCTTTATTATTATCCAGAAAATGATGGGATAGAACCTACAACAAACCTGATGTAACTTCCTCTTCTTTCTCTCACAGTCTCCTATCTCATAATACAATATTCGTCATGATACATAGCCACAATACATTTCCCTCATAAAAGAGGGTTTCCTTCTAGGGAAAAAATCCCTAACATAGCTTCTATCGTCAGATCTACGACCTTATAATGAATGGTCCAAATTTACAATGAAATTACAATATACATTTACAAGGAAAATTTTCCTTTGAGGGCTTCACCCCTGAACCCCTGTCGGGGGCCCACTTGCCCCTTGACCCCTCATAGGGGGTAACCCCCCTCTGCACTCCCCCACATGGAGGAGTGTACATTTTTCCGGGGTGTAAAGTCTTAATAGGGTATAAAAACGGATGAAAACAAAGACCTTTGAATCATGAACATAATCAGGCTCCACAACCAACAAAGGGACCCCTAGTCACAAACCTTCCCCAAAGGTTGGACATTTACTATGAAATCTATGACACTTACCAAGGTGAAACAAGTTAAAAAATGTAATGTCCAAGAAGGTGTTCTATAATCAAAAGCAACTTAAATACAACTTGTTTAAATGTCTCAAATATTAGGGTGATTACCTGCCACAATACCTGACTTGTACCGCATGGAGCAAGACCCTTCTACCTTCCAGAAGATGGATGGTGTGGTGGATGCATTGACAATGGATAAGAATGTGGTGATAGAGAAGGCTTCCGTAGGTCAAATTGGACAATTCTATTCATGTGATCTCTCAACACTTCATATCTACAGCCTGAGGGCCTCGAGACATCATCTCCTTAGTTATCCCACAAAATGGGGATAACATCTGGCTCCTACTTGGGGACATGTACTCACCGTAGAGTGCATGAGAACTGTAGCATCTCCCGGTAGAATCATGCCTACACACACTAAGACAATAAACTTGTCAATAGTAGGATGGCTTCACTCATCCTTTGTCCACATATCAAAATCCAAAAATGAAAACTAATCTTGAAAATAAAATTTTAGCATTTTTTCAAAATTTTCTAAACTAAGCATGAAGTCAATATGAAGGTAGAGAAAAATGAAAAATGAAATGCATATAAACTAACATGATCAATCAAGATGAAAATGTAAGGAAAGAAATATGACCTACCTACTTACCTAGGGCCTTGGGGTCCTGAAGATCAAGCAACAGGTGACGTCAGGTGAAGTCATACAACCAGTGTAACCACTTGATCATCTCGTCAAAGTATCTCCCCCTGTGATTAATTATGTAAAATAAAAAATATAATTCAAGCACATAATGATCATGAGCACACACACACACACACACACACACACACACACACACACACACACACACACACACACACACACATATATTCAATCGTGAAAATAAACTCATGGATATGGGTGGGAGGGAGAAAATCTTGTTGGAAAGAATATCCACAAATTTGATCATCCAAGGAATCCTTCTCGAAGTGATAGCCACAAGCTTGATCAAGCCATCTCTAAATAGGAATATCATATATAGACGATGGATCATCTTCATTCATGCACAAATATCCATTGCTTGTTGAATACTGAGAGGAGAAGAGAGATCCGAAGAAGAGTGCAGGGCTTCTTACAGAAGATATGCGTTAAGGGATAGCCTAGGGTCTAGAGAAATAAAAACATGGCCTCTTCATCTTTGTAGAATGAGCCTCTGATCACTATGATATGGACATGTCCTGGTATTTTTCCAAAATTGAGGATGAAGGTGGATGAGACTCCTCATACAACAAGTTTTCATCCCCAAAAATATATGCATCACAAGTCCCAAGGGATGACTGTAAATCATCCTGAAAATGTTGCGACTGGTCATCCTTGAGTAAATTTGTAATCATGTCATCATCAGGCTACCAAACATAAGAATCATATATGCATGAAAAGTAGTCCTTTGAATATGACAACTCAAACCCCCTTTCTTGAGGGCTACACTCAATGTCATAAATGGGGCCTCTATAAAAAATTAGATGACCAAAATCCCACGTGCATCTATCAATCTGTATGAAAGTTTATATATTCTCATCAACCATATCGAAGGGTTCTTTCATAATATCATTAGTGTGACTGAAAATGACCATCTCTTTGTCTTTGTGTGAAAAAAGGATAAAGACTAAGGAAGTTTCAAATTGATCTTCAAATTCTTCATCATCGAGACTCATCGCTTCTTCAATGTCATGTGTAGGAGGAGAGCAAGGTTGGACAACCTCACCTTGATCAAGATGGATAAAATTATTTTTTTCGTTTCATGGGAACTCTCTTCCATCGCCTCATCATTACACAAGGCTTCATCCTTACTGCAAAGTGATTTGTTTTCCATTTTTTAAAAGGATATGTCATATATGAGGGATCCTCTAACACTTCTTCACTTCCAGAGTCATGGAATAAAACTTTATCAAGTTCTTCAAAAGGGTCGCGACTCATCATGTTCTCTTCTTGTTGTGCAGGAGGAGCCAAGGCCTGAATGTCTTCATCAAAAGGGAGGGTAGATACAACATTCAGTAAGTCGCCCCCACCGTCTCCTCTACCTTCTAAAAAAGAGGTTTTTTTCTTTTTCATTTTGAAGAAAAAGAGGATAGGGATCTGATCTTATGAAGTGGTCCATACTTTATGGGAACAATAGGTATGTATTGTAACACCTTGGTTCTAATCCCTATGAAATACAATGTATTATGTAAATGTGATTTAGGATGGTGAGCCAGTATGAATGAAAGAACAGGGTGCCTAGAAATGTAATACTTCTTATATATATATAT
>ML823691.1:167742-219360 GCA_009831015.1 Picea engelmannii
AGTGTCATTATTACTCTGGGGGGTCATCTCTACAGGATACCAGAGGTAGTTCCAACTACTGCCCCACCTAAACAGTTCTGCAAGGTAGTATCTCATACTATAAAATTCATCTTCTCCACAATCTATTCAAAGGGTGAACATAAGGATACTGCAACCACCATAGCTTCGGCCCAAGCACCTTTTATCCAACAGAAGCAGGTCGACAAGGTTGCAACAAAGCACGAAGATTCCTTTTGCACACAGTCATATAAAATATCCAGACTGGTTAAAAAGGTCCAAACCTTCGAGCCACAGGTTCGTGACAGATTTCCACAAACTAAGCAGCGCGACTTCTCCAACAAGACAAGTAGCTCACCAAGATGCAGATTCAACAAATGCTTTTCCCTCTCCCCCGAGAACTCAACGCAATGGAGACCATTTCTTCCTAAGGAGGGAGGATTGATCCAGGTGGATATCGGTGGCCACCCACCTTTTCCAAATGGCTCAAAACAGTTTTCTGGCCATTTTGGCAATTTACTATTTTTAGCAGGTTTTAAATTTCGGGGCCATTTTGAGGGTCAAAATGAAGGTTTTTCGAGATCTAGGTTCTCAATGATATAAAAAGGCATTATTTATCCCCCAAAATGAATCTCCTCGACAATACCTTTCCAACGAGCTATCACACGCCTAAAACGGAGATCGTATGCAAAAGTTACGACCCCGGGAAGTTGATGTACTCACTTACCCAAATGGGGCCCACATGACTTTTGGCGCTTCATCTCCTAGGGTTAGGTTTTTGGATGTCTAGGACTTTTGGCATTCCTTTCTTTTGTAAAAGGGCCTTCTGAGCCTCATTGTAATCATCTTCTTGCGAATGTGAGTAGCCGTCACATCTCTTCTCAGAGATAAGCTGCCACCATTCTAGCGACTCTTTCACTCTGTATTTTTACAGTCTCTGTACATTTCTCTGATTAATAGAAATCGTGTATTACTGTATATCTATGTTTATGGTTGCATCTCTGATACATTTCTATTATATTATTGAATATCTATAATATCTCTGTGCATTTCTTTATTATATCTCCGCTCTCATTTCGTGCCGAAAATAATCCGGATCAATCCATCCATTCTTCAATCATTGTTGCTTATTATTTTCTCATTTTACTCTTCCTCATTCATGTGATGGGTACAACATGGAAACAAATAGTAGGAGGAGGAGAGCCATTGCTAGATGGTTGTAAGTAGTTATTGATTATTCCATAAAGGAATCAATGTTAGAGTGCTTAGATGCATTGACATGTTAGTTAGAACTATTCACATCTGAGAATCCTCGAAATTTCTATCATTGAGATTCCATATCAATAGCACTGTGTCCTTGGAAAATATTTGGAACTTTCTAAGTGACTGCATTGTAGAGAAAGGGGTTTATTTATTGGGTTGTGTAGGATAAAGGGAAAGAAAGTTGGTAAATTAGGATCACCCTGTGGTTGGGAAAACTTGAGAGTTTGATAGCTAACTATTGTGTGTTTTAGAATTGGCCTAGCACCCATCCTTGTAGATTCATATCCCTCGCTCAAGGGTGACCTGTTGTTGAAAGTGAATGAACAATAATGTCTATAGTTGGGTGGAACACCCTTGGTTAGCAGCTAGTTGTTGATAGTTTAATTAAATATAAGTGCTTTCTGTGTTTTCTATGTAATGTACATTCCATTGTATATTTATTTATCTCTGAGATGTATTTATGTGTGCATGCTTGCTGCTAATTGTTGTGCATGGCATGATGTTCATTTCTTGGTTTGTTTAGTATGTTATTGTTAATCACATGTGTTGTTATCCTTCTTATTGAATTTAAAAGAATGAATAGAAATTCGAAATCAATCCAAGAAGTGTGTTCTTGAAGTAGTGTATCTCATCTTGGTGGTCGAGTATGTTACATGTACTTAAACATATGGACCCCATATTTTAACCTGGAAAATGATATCCCATTTGCAGTTCCTATGTGGTTTCATTTACCCTACCTCCCTTTGTATTGTTGGAACGATGAAATGATCAAAGATATAAGAAACTTCCTCAAAAAATAATATATAGATAGAGTTGAAACCAAGGATGGAATCAAATCTTGCACACACATTTGCTTTGAAGTCAGTCTTGAAAATGGCCTCACTGAAGAAATACAACTAACTATGGAAAACTGGACATATTTCCAACAAGTTGATTATGACCATCTCCTGTTCAAGTGCAAAAATGATCACGAATATGGACATTTTGATAAGAACTACCCCTAAGTAGCCCCATAACCAAAATATCCAAAGGCTAATGAAAAATGGAAACAACCCAAGAAACACAAACAAACACCAAAATCCAGAGCTCAACCAAAAGAGGGACAACCCTCTTCCATCCCTCCTCAGAAAAATCCAGGTAAGGTTAAAAAAAACATTAGCACTAGTTTGAATAAGTTTGACTCCCTTAATATCAATGATGACCCCCCTCCCCTTGAATATTAGGCCATCATAGAGAAAGTGTGCCCCCTAACCCCCCCAGAAGTCCCTCCAAGATTCCCTTCCCCGAAACACGTCATCTCCTCTCTGAAGAACCCATCAATCCCCCCCCGAGTTCCCCCTTTATTCTCCCATCCCCCCTCCGGTTATCCCTATGATCGATGCCCCCCTTTCAAAATATGGTGAAGACTCATAAAAGGATTTGGTTGTAAGTGAACCAACCAATAAAGTAGGTCACCATACCAATAGGAAGAAGCATGAAATGGAATACAATAAAGAAAAAGATAGAGGAACGTAATTAACTTTGGATGGAGTATTTTTCCAAGAAACAAGAGGTCCTAGGACATATAGTGGATTTAACCCTAGCAATGGAGGGATCCCTAAATCCTCTATGAAATTCCTTTCTTGGAATTATAGGGGCCTTGGGGGTCCCTCTAAATATGATCTAGTGAAATATTTAGTAAAGTAGGAGAGACTAGAGGTTCTACTTCTCTTGGAAACTAAGATGCAAGAAGACGATACCCTTCTTCTTAGCTCAAAATTTTGGAATTCTAGTCAAGGATTAACAGTTATCTCTAGAGGATATTTTGGGGGTCTCTGCACGCTCCAGAATCCCTATTTTTTTCACTTAGAAAGTAGTCATTCTTATCTACACTGGCTTCGGGTCAACCTCTCCCATGTAGTGACAAGAGATATGCTCTCACTGGTCAATGTCTACATGTCGAACAACTCTCAGGAAAAACTCCAATGCTATGACTTGCTCCTCACTCTGCATAACTCAACGACGAACCCCCACTTCATTATTTTTGGGGACTTCAACACAACCATCCATTTCAAGGAAGAAAAGGGGAGGTAGTTTGGTCTGAGATCCCTCGAGGGAGAACATGGAGGATCTGATATCCTCTTTGTTCCTTTCAATTATCAAACCAAAAGAATGTAGGTATACTTGGTCAAACCGACATCTGGGCCTGGGCTTCATTGCTACTCGTCTAGATATATTTTTGGTAAGAAACTCTTATCTTGAGGGAAATCTATCATGCTCTTAATTGATTCTCCCTTGGGGAGGCTCTAACCACCAACCAAGACCCGTCCTTCTTCAATTCAATTTCCTCCTCATGGTCTTGCTAGATCACTGACTCCTCAGTCCATATTTGGGAACACAAATTGAAGAGAACAAAACAATATTTAAAGGATTGGGTAAAATCTGTTTATAAATTACCCATTATGCAAATTGATGCCCTCCTTAAAAAAGTTGAGTTTTTCTAGGAGAAGAAAGAACATGAGATAATCATAGGGAAACTACTTCAAGAAGAACATAAACCATTTCAACAATACCATAGTGCCCTAAGAGTGGAAGAAGAAAACTGGAGGTTAAAATCAAGGAGCCCATGGCTAAAAGAAGGAGACATGAACACTAAATTCTTTCATAGACAAGATAGAGCTCGATTATGGAAGACTAGTGTTAAATAAATTGTGAAAGAAGATTGGTCGATTATCTCCTCTTTTGCGCAGATCAAAGAGGCTTCCTTTTAGCATTTTAGAAATTTGTATTTGGAGCCATCCCCATCCCATCAGGAAGCTACTGCTAAATTGATGGAGCTAAATCCCCAAGTTATTTCCTAGCAAGACAACAAAAATCTCTCTAACCTTGTTGAAGAATAAAAAACATTTGCAGCAATACAAAAAATGTAATCGAACAAAGTTCTTGGACCTAATGGATTCTCGACACATTTCTACAATATTTGCTGGAACAAAATCAAGTTCGGTTTGATCTGCATGGTCAGGTATGTTTAGAAATTAGCTCGCATGGGAGATAGCACAACTCCTCCTTTTTGGCTCTTGTTCCCAAAGAGGTAAATCCTTCCACCTTCAACATATTTAGGCCTATCTCTCTATACAATGTCTCCTAAAAATCATATCAAAGTTATAGAAAACATAATAAAACCCCTTTTGCCAAGACTCATCTCCCATAATGAAGGAGGTTTTGTTGAGAAAAGACAAATCTTTGATAATATCATCCTTGTTTAGGAGGTGATTCATTCCAACAAAACAAGAAAGGAAAAAGGATTGATAATAAAGCTAGACATGGCCAACACATTTGAGAGAGTGATACACAACTTCCTTCTCATTGTCTTAAATGTTTTTGGCTTTGAAACATATTTCTTAAATTGGGTCTCAGATTTCTTCTCCTCCCTGTGGATCACCCCCCTTGTCAATGTCCTCCTACTCCCTTCTTTCAAGCCTCTATGGAGCTTCATCAAGGATGTTCTTGTTGGGTCTCCAAATCGACACCATTTTCACTACCAATGAACCCCTTTTTGACCCATCAAAACCATTATTTTCATCATAATCATCGCTCTTTTTGCTATAAAGGTCATTCATATGCTCATAAGGTAATTTCATTGGTTTGTGTTGTAAACTTCTAGATTACAAAGGCATTCAAGAGATACTACATTGTGAAGCACATCAAGAACACACACACAACCCAATAAATAAGAGATAGTTAGGGAAGGATATCCATCCGAGTCTTCATTCAATCTTTATGGGTATTTATACAATAGAGGAATGGTTGGAGTGGTTGTGACCGCTCCAACTAATCATTTGTTATGTTCCTTTATACATATCTTCCTATACATTCTTATACTTAGGCTAATGTATGATGACATTTATAAGGGCCTAAGAGGCCTCCCAACATCTCCCCCACACTCAATTCCTTGCTCGTCCCGAGCAAGTGCACAACAACGTCCTAGGTCTCTACTCTTGTAGAAGTTTCCTTATTGTGCATCGAACATGCATACTAGTCTACATATGTAAATCAGCTACAACAAATGTCATTTGTATAGGAAGATACACATATACAAGGTTTATTGTGACTAGATTCCAATGGACTTGAATGACTATATATCACATATTCGAACTCCTCGATTTCCACATGATTGACTCTGTTGATTTGTTGTTAGGTGCCATCGGCTTCCATACTCACTTGCAAGTTTAGATTCCTCCTAGGAGCCATCAAGGCGCTCTTTAGGGCTTCTCCAACGAACTACCATGCACGAGGGATATTTTTATGGAATCGACGAGGGTCTGCAGCATCAACCAATCCCACCATTCCTTTGCTTTCTTTGTCACAACACAGGGTACTATTTTGCAACTCTTCTATCAAGGGGCTCAACCAATTCAATTGTCTTGTGTCATCATCTTATCTTTTAAGCTCTAGTGTGTGTGTATGTTATCTAATGTCTCTTTCTTGAATGCCTTCAAACACTAACAAATTTTCATGTTCAATGTTCATCATGAATGCTCTCTACAAGTGCTTTGTTTGATCAATTGCTACAAAAATTTCCTCCATCAATGTCAATCTTTCAATCAAGTGCTTGATTTCTGTGTGCTCATTGTTGTGATGCTCATCAATATTTTTTTTATACTGCTGCTATCAATCATGGCTATTCTTCTTTGTGCTTTAAATGGATTCTCCAATTTACATTTTCATGAAGGACAATTCTTCTACGACTCAACTATGACTCTCTAACTGTTAGTTAAATACAACAAAATTGCATGTGCAGGGCTTGACTTCATTTTGTCGACTGGGTATCAACTGATATAGGTTAGAAACTGATCTCATTGGATAAGCACTGAATTACATTACATAGGTGGAGGGGATCACCTACCTTCAAACAAGATGTACAATTAACCCCCTCCTTATTTTGACTTCAACTTTTACAATAAATCTTGAAACTGACACAATCAACAACATGTTGTTTTTCTTTTTTCGACTAACTAGATTACAAATAGACTACTTAGCCTCAGACTCAACTCAAACTCAACTGGTCGATTATAAAATCAACTCGACTATAAGATTTAACTATCCTTCATGCAACATTTTAATACAAATGATACCATTTATACAACACTTTTTCAACCACACTATAGACCACCACTCTTGTGTCCCCCCATAATGACTTGTAAGAACAAAATGTTTTTTAATGTAATTTGGTTTCCATAAAGTTGAACCATTTCGAGTAGTTTTCTTAATTGTAATCGACACCCAGCTCTGCAACCTTTACAACTATTCGAATTCTGGATCATCGCCACAATTACATGATGCATCAATGAGAACAAATCTTTGTGTTTGGTTTTCTATTGTAGTTTCCAACATGTCACATTCTCTTCAATGTATGTTCAGTTTGGCATTTTTCTTTTTTTATGATCTATTGACATTGACTTGCAACACATGATATCATTGAATACCTATCATCAAACTCTCTCTTAGTATATCAAGAGTCACCATGTGTTGACTTTACCTCCCGTCATTATCCTCTACTTAGTTCTTCGCCCTGCGTAGAAGCACTGCCCATAAAGCTGGTTTCTCAGTCTGTGTTGTCTCTGTGTGGCATGAGACTCATTCAAATTTGCAGTCGATGTCCATGCTGAAGTCGACTTCTGTCCGAAAATTGTGGAAAACTTTGAAGACATTACACCCTCCAATCACGTCGACTGAATATGATTTTGGAAATCGACACATTCAATAACTCTGTCGGGCATGCAGTCTACTCTGTCGGACAAAGTGATTACCTTCACTTTCCTCCACATTTGCAGCGGCATTAAAATATGAACATTCTCTCTCCCATATTAGTCAATTTTGCTTCAAGGTCACAAAGAACTGTTGCATGGCCAACAAGGCTAGGCCCGTGGTAATTAACGAGATATCAAAGTTGATGGATAACACCTATTTCATACCAAAATGGAATTTTTATTATAAGCACTGACTGGATTCAGACTCAAGCTTGGACGCACTATTTTTCCTCGATTCTTCTTCTCTTCTCTTTTTGTCATCTTTGCGTTTTCTTGGTTGCAATCTTCCCATAGCCTACTGAACGTGGGTATCTTCCTTCTTGAGCATATCCCTTGAATAAATGCATCCCATGACTTTGGGAGGCCATTCAAGGTGGTCATCACCATTTCTTCTCCATTCACTGTATTATCAATGGCTTCTATCTATTCATTGATCTGGTTCACTCTTGAGAAGTAAGAGTGGATGGTTTATGAATTCTGTATCCTTACATTCTTTAACTGAGTTCTCAAGGTCATTTTTCGATTGATATTGTTTCCTTCAAACAATTGGTTTAAGGCATCCATCATTTCTTTTGGAGTGGATTATGAAGAGATGTGATGAATAAGATGGTCCTTAATGGAGTCTACAATAATCCTCTTTTCTTTGACCATATCCTTCTTGTGCTTTGCTTTAGCCTCATCTCCCTCTGGTTCAGAAACCTCTCCTTTAGTGAAATTCTCTAGATCATGTTCTTCTAGGAGGATGGATACTCTGTACGTCCAGACTTTGAAGTTGTCAGCTCCCTCCAACTTCTCATCAGTCTTTGTTCCGTTAGTCATCCTTCCCCTAAATCACAAATTCTAGATTCTAAAGATTTGATCCAGGGAAAAGATGTGCTCCACTAGGGTGCACTTGCTAGTGGTCTTGTCTTGTCTGAAAAACACTCCTATCAAGAAAAATGACTCCTTTTGTCTTCTAGATCTGTGAATTGTCTTCTATTCAAGCCTGCTCTAATACCATGTTCTAATTTTAAAAGTTGCAGCTATCTTCTTTAACATTCATTAACAATTTCATGTAATAGGATCACTAAAAGATAAACAATCACAAAAGACAAGATATATCCTAGGAAACCCTCGTGGGGGAGAAAACCCAACAACCAACTCTTTAGTATAGATTCCTTCAACCAATGCAATGTCACATTATAGCTCTTCATAAATAGAACAAGACCATGATACCGAAGACCAAGAAACCAAGACCTCTTGCACTAGACCTCCTTTGCTATGCTCCAAATACACAAGAGAAGGTGAGTTGTGTGTGTATACAAATGAGAGGAACTCGACCTCTATTTATACACATAACTTGACTCCTGAAAAGACACAATCCTAAGAGGGGTCGTTTTGACTTTTACAATAAGGATAACAATAAAATAATAATTTCTTTTGAGCCAATTTATATAATAAGATTATAATAACCTTCTCTAGGTTATAATTCTCTAGATCATGTTCTTCTAGGAGGATGGATACTCTGTACGTCCAGACTCTGAAGTTGTCAGCTCCCTCCAACTTCTCATCAATCTTTGTTCCGGTAGTCATCCTTCCCCTAAATCACAAATTCTAGATTCTGAAGATCTGATTCAGAGAAAAGATGTGCTCCACTAGGGCACACTTGTTGGTGGTCTTGTCTTGTTTGAAAAACACTCCTATCAAGAAAAATGACTCCTTTTGTCTTCTAGATCTGTGAATTGTCTTCTATTCAAGCTTGCTCTGATACCATGTTATAATTTTAGAAGTTGTAGTTATCTTATTTAACATTCATTAACAATTTCATGTAATAGGATCATTGAAAGATAAACAATCACAAAAGACAAGATATATCCTAGGAAACCCTCGTGGGGGAGAAAACCCAACAACCAACTCTTCAGTATAGATTCCTTCAACCAATACAATGTCACATTATAGCTCTCCATAAATAGAACAAGACCAAGAAATCAAGACCTCTTGCGCTAGACCTCCTTTGCTATGCTCCAAATACACAAGAGAAGGTGAGTTATGTGTGTATACAAATGAGAAGAACTCGACCTCTATTTATACACATAACTTGACTCCCGAAAATACACAATCCTAAGAGGGGCCGTTTTGACTTTTAAAATAAGGATAACAATAGAATAATAATTTCTTTTGAGCCAATTTATATAATAAGATTATAATAACCTTCTCTAGGTTTGATCAATGCAAATACACAAAAATATCTTCCGTAGTTACATCAAAATATCAACACATCTATGTATGTTATTATGAGTGCTATGACCTTATATGTTCTTTAAATAAGTTACTCAACTCTTTCGACAGACTTCGTATAACTTCCCTTATGGAAATCACACTTTTATGAGATTATGTCTAAAAGTCATATATAGAACATATATTCCTTACTCGTTTAGCTACCATTTCTCGATGATAATAACAAGGCTTATAACAAAGTTCTCTTTTTAGGAAGGTTCATGAGCCATAAAAATGAATCAACTCAGAAGATAAGGGACCCAGTTTTAAGATAATATAGGTTTTGGATTGATTTTCAAAGCTAGTTCAAATCTATCTAACAAATTCAAAGAACAAGTCTAGATATTACCTAGCATTGTAAAAATTTTGCTAAACGCTGTTGAATTGATGTGATTCTTTTAAAGTATATATTCTGATGCTTATATCTTCTTTTCTTGACTCTGAAATCCTTGATGTCAAGTATCGATACACTTCATCTCTAGGAGTAGACTTGAAGTCACATCTACTCATGCATGATCCCAGTAAATATGTGTTTGCAAGAACAATCACATGGTGTGGGGGCTCTAGAAGTTTGAATGTTGTTAACAGTCCAGCACAATCCCACTTCAATCTCACCCTAGGGTTCTCTGGATCTCCTCTATCATCTAGTAAATTAGTTTGTGGGGATCCTTTGCTATTATTAGTACATAAATTTTCTTCATCTTTCACCTTGTCTAAATCTTTTGAATCTTCATCAGTAGGTACAAGGTCATTGTAATCAATGGCTTCTTCTAAAATTAGCTCTTCCCTTTCATGCTTGTAAAATATTCCACAACCATCATGCGTGCATCCACTTCATTGGATATATACACTTGAATGCCCTTGTTTTTCCATGTTTCCTCTATAAAATGCTTCAGCTTCATCTAATTCCTGTAGACATAAGAAGTTAGAATCCAAAATCTTTAGTAGTGGTAGGAGAGAATGTGAACGAGCCATCCATTTCAGGGAATGTGATGGAGAGTGAGGAAAAATGGTGCTCTTTTCATATTCCTGAGCAAAACATTGTACGAGACAACGTGGATAATGGACCCTCTGATATGTTTTTGATAGCCCATTCTTTATTATACATGGGAATAAATTTAGGAAAGCATCACGATACTACTTTTTTCATTGGTATTGAAAAGGCTCAGGTACGAGAAAACCAAAAATCTTGTACTTAGAAATTCTCTACTACAGGCACATGTGTTGTGATAATCATGTGAAGGCCACCCACCAACTGATTTGAGAATATTGCATTTCCATACATGTGGACTCTTTGGGTATTCGATAGGGAAAGAGTAATGTTTGGAGAATTTGTTCAAAGAGATTATGAGGAGGACTTTTAATACTATTCACTATTAGTGGACACCCGATGGGATTTTTCAGTTTCTTATTCCAACAATTTGTCTGGTATCCAGTAGATGGGATTTTTCAGTTTCAGACCTACAAGAATATTGAATACTGTATCCAGTAGATTCAAATGCAATATTTTACAGATGTCGATCAAATGGTAGGGTATTTTGATGGGTTTAAAGAGCCCTTGATGCTTCTAATGGAATTTGCAGATTTCAAGATGACCCTAGAGAAATAAGAGGTGATCTGTACTGGTGATATTGCTGCTCCAATTATATCACCCACGATTTCCATACTAACAATAGTTTCCTGTAAAAAGGTGCTCTTTTCCACAAAAGTAAAGTCAATAAATCCCTAAAATATCTAACCATCTAACAATGTTTGTAGTGGGAATATTCACCACTTCCAAAGTGGCAAGTAATGACACAAATCATGTACTTCTGGCTTAATAGGTGATTCTTTACACAGTTCTATTTTGAACAACAACAAACTCGGAAAGTCGGGAAGACCAGATAGGTAATATTCATGCTGCACAATGATCTTCACTCTAAAGGAACCTCCCAAGACCATATTGACTAGTTTTCTTAAGAGTTATTACTCTGATTGATTCAACATAACCAACCAGCAGCCTACATAAAATATGATGGTTGTTTCTTGTTGATGAAATAACCAATCTTCCATTTATGTACTTTGGGTTTTTCGTATTCTTTAGATGACAACAATTTCTTCCATAAAAGTACTAAGAGGCACTGAATAAAAAAAACACAAATGGATCCCAAATCATCACATTCAAGATAATTTTCTGCAAGAATCTCTAATATTGTCCTGAAACTGAATAACTTTCAAATCATCTTCACCTTGACTCTTCCAGCTGACAAGGTGTGCATTGTCTTTTGGGGGTTTTATATCGATATTATAGGGAAATAATGATTCTAGTTGTTCATCTACTGCTCTATAATCCTATTTTTCTGATGGATCCACCATTATGGGACCTAGAACCAATATTGGTCCTCAAAGATTCTTTACCATTTTGTAGAACAAACCATATGACAATGTTTCTTCCGAGTTTATGAAAGTTATTAATACCTCCAGGTTCCTTTGATTTTGTTTCAAAACTATCCTGATAGTGACGACTCTAAAGTATGTAGACTGAAACTAGAAGTTCAGGTTTGCAAAGATTTGAAATTAGAGAAAGATGGAATAAAACAATTTGTGACTGGAATATGAAACCTTTGCAGAAATAGGCATTCTAGAAAGTAAATCAATGGTAAAAGCTTGTAACCAAATCTCATAAACCAATGATAGAAATTTGTAACTTGATTCTGAAGAGGTTGTTGGACCAATAGTGCTGCAAAATGATTTCCAAGTGCTTAGAAGTTGAAATATGCAAATTGATTTAACGTGAGAATCTTCAAATGCTTCAAAAGACAATTGAAGTATATAAGAATCAAGAGTAGCTTTGTTTGCACTTTTTTTTGAGTAGCTAGAAGAATATTACTAAGTGATTATGTCTCTAAGAAGTGCTTAGGACCAAAAACATCATCATTCAATTCATTGGCTTTTTTTGAAAATTAGCTTAAAATGGTTATTTGTATGTTGAACCATGACTACATGAATTTAAAAAATTGCAGTCCTCCTGTGCCACAATAGTGTTTCTTTATTACCAACAGTTGTAAATAACAAAGCACCTTTTGCAAAAAAATACCCTTAAAATGATTGCTACCATTCCCTTGTAAGCCCTACTAGCACCATTTCCCTCTCCCCTTGAAAGTGTACATTCAAGTGCCCCTTTAGATTGTAATCAAAATTGATTGTGTGAATCTTTCACGATGTATACTCTATGGATAACGTCATGGGTAGAACTATAAAGTCGGTGATCCCAATGTTATCATATGTCTAATATGCACCTTTTAACAAAAGAGAGATTTCTCAAGTAAACCAACTTTGTTAAGTGAGGAAGCAAGAGAGCTTAAAAAATTTAGTACCTTGAGAACTATAGCACTAGAATTTTGAAGAAACATGATTTCTTCCACATCAAAACATTGAAATTCACCCAAAGTAGCCTTGCTTAAGATTTTTGCCACAATTAACAATTCAATAATAAAGAGATGTGGATGTGGAACCATCCTATGCTTGGCATCATTTTTCAATGCAAAATAAAATATATAATCAAGTGAAAACATGGCAGATCCTTCTCTTTGACGATTTTTGGTTGTGCGGGTTCATCTTACATACCTTCCATATTTCTTGATGCATTTATCTATACAAGAATCTTGAAAGTGACTCCCAATATAGTCTCAAGACTTTTGAAGGATATAAATCTGATCTCGAATAGAGTTTATGGCTTGATGGATTGGTAGCAGCGTTGTTCCTAGAGAACTTTATTCAACAACAACTGAAACTAAAGAGGATTTTGTTGCTTGATATTTTCTTGTTTTTTTTTTCTTTTTTTTACAAACCTTATCTTCGAACAAGATTTGTCCAACTATGCCTAGAGGGTTTTCATAGTACGAAAGTTTCTTATCCTTGAGGAATGCCATCTAGAGATTGGTTTTCAATCATTCCATAGTTTGATGGTGCTTGAAATAGGTTTTCACCATAAAAATTATTTTGAGGAAGGGGATAGGATAACGAGGTAGCTCAACATTGTAAGTAGGTTGATTTACTTTATTATGTGGGTTAGGAGTGAGTGGGGAAGGAAGTTATGGAGGTATTGCAAAGAAAATAGGTAGGTTGAAGTTATGATGTGGTAGTAGTGATTATAAAAATGGTTACAGTCAACCGCATAAGAAAAGGAATCTTCATAAAATTAAGCAAACAATTGTCTCTACGTTGACAAGGAGAAAATGCATGGGCATACCATAGTGTTGGCAAATACATATGATGCACATTAGGTCTTTTTGAAAGGTCTTCTGTAGAAATGGAATTGTTGATGTAGCAATGCGACTCAACTTCAGTAACATTGGTATTCATGTTATCTTCAAATCAATTCTTCATCTATCTTGGTTTCCATCCATTTGCAACTTTTATGAAAAGTCTTGTTGTTGTCAATTAGTAGTTGAAAATACCTTAGTAACAAGCTCTTAGGAACTTGAAATACAAACATGGCTCAGGAAAGGACTCAACATCACATAATGTTGCACTTTGTTTTTTTTTATGTTTGTATGGCATGCTCGTGTTTATCAAAATCCCTTGTTCATGGATTGACCTTCCTGAGCCTTTAGGGACTTGCAAAAATCTTCGCATTTTTCTTGCAACACAAGGTGAGATTATGGAAGAAAAGAGTTATCAGGGATTTCTTCCTCCAATAAACATAAAAAATGATTGCAGGTAATGCATATTAAATATATCTCTTTAAAGGATTCATGAAAAATTATCATTGTTACCTGCCGAGGAGAGGTGGCCATCCTAGACTACTTGGTAGTGCTTCAATGATAAATTATTCATATGATGTCCAATTGGTGTTAGAAAAATAGGATCGCAGAGAAATAAAATAAAACAAATGCAGAAATAAAACAAAGAAGATACACAATACAATAGAGGCACAAATATACGTGGTTCACCCAGTGTGGGCTATGCCCACTAAAGAAATTTTCAAGTCCTTCCTTTATTATGATCCAACAAATGAAGTGATACAACCTACAACACACATGTTGTAACTTCCTCTTCTTTCTCACAGTCTCCTCTCTCAGAATACAATATTCACAAACATACACAACCACAATACAATTTCCTCATGAAAAGAGGGTTTCCTTCTAGGGAAAAAAACCCTAACATAACTTGTACCATTACATCTATGACCTTATAATGAACAGTCCATATTGACTACAAAATTACAATATTTTATAAGGAAAATTTTCCCAAAATTTCTCTTCAGGGGCGTTTCCCTTGAATCCCTCGCCGGGGGTCCATTAATTTTCGTTGCCCCCCCTGGACCCCCTTGGTGAAAATAGTGGGGGGGTAATCCCCCCCACACTATTATTGGATAAATCAATGAATGCAGACATAAACTAATCTCCCTAGATCCACCTGGATCTAGAGAAAAACAAGACAGGGCATGACGCTTTCCCTAAGTTACAACCATTGAATTTACTACCAAAGAAGGAATGGGTGACATACCTTTAGATATCACTTCCTTATATCTTTGTTGTCCCTGCTTCGCTCCGATGCTCTTGTGAGATCAAATCTACAATGAAACAAACCAACCAAAGTGAAAGAAACAATAGTAGATTCAATGAAAACCTAAACATGTGATCAAGGAGTCATGTAATAAAATGCTAATGATTTTATGGGAAAGAAACATGTCACCGTATTATATTAAGTAAAAGCGGAAGATGCAACCAAACTGCCTTGATGTCACAAGTTCCCTTTCAATGGTCCTTTGTTCCAACACACACATACACTTGCTCCGAATTTGTATGAAGATAGTCCACAAAATCTTGATGGACAAATGGAGACCTCAAGCATTAGTTGCAAGAAGATTCTTCACACAATCTTCAGCCTATTCTTTCAGCAATTCTTTGCTCAATCTTGCTTAACCTTTTCCATGAGAAACCTATCATTATATAGGAGAAGGAGAAATGGTTAAAGAGATGAGGATGATCCCACCAAATCAGAGAAGCCAGTAGGATCACAATCATACAGATGCCACCTCACATTATAGAAGATCCCCATTCTAGAACCTTCGTGAACTTCTTCTTTTCTTTAGCTTTCAAACGTCATCATACCCTGCCTATATAGCAGTTTGCAGAAACCTTGCGAGCCAGGTATAGAGAAGCCTGCGAAAATCAAGCATTTCCATATTGTGTATTACTCCTAGCCTGCAGAATCCTTCTAAAAACAAGCCTTGTAGAGGAAGAAATTAGTTATTTTTCTAATGCAAAAGATCCTTTCGAGAGCCTGAACACATGCTTGTAGAATCATCATCAGGGTGACCAAAATCATGTGTAATAGAATGCCCCCCAAAGTATGAGGATGGAACTCGTGACAACTAAAATACTTTGTAAAAATGTGTGTGTGTGTTGGGAACAAGGAGCGCACCAATCAGGAACCTGCAAACAATCAAGCATCTGCACAGTATTATACCATTTATGAGGTAGGCATTCCCATGCTCAGACTATAAATGATTTAAGTCATAAATGTAAGTCATGGCCACCAATCATACACTGTGGATCTATGTGTTAATAAAAATCATAAATACTCCATCGCAACTTGGACCAAAATGATGAGATCCAAGGTCTTCAATCCCGTTGTTCGTAAGTACGAATCTAGCCATGCGATTACAGGTGTTGAAGTCAAACATGGTATAAACCACTTGATTACCGGTCATTGATGAAAAGCGTTAACAAGTGTGAGAGAAATCACCATTGATGTCAATGAATCCCAAGGTACCTTAGTACAATCCAACGAATGTGAATAAATGAGCTGAAGTCGAACACTCGATGGAATCTTCTGATCAGGGACCAATGATGTGAATCCACTGACGAAAGCGAAGAAACCTGCCATTGAGGCATGCAGGCTCTAAGGTACTAAATGATTTATATGTCTTGTTCTTGGATAATGAGTTGAAGTCGACATGAAAAGACTCCTCACAGGAGGGCCTTGATGTATCCCCCATCAATGACACGAAATAAGTAATAGATTTATGGTAGAGCAAAGTATGACAATGATTCGAAACTGACACAGAGAAGCCTGACATGGTAGGAATTGACAACTGCAGATAGCCGACTCGATAGAGGGCTTGTTTGGACTTCTCTTGAACATATGAACGACACGACAATGGTCTTGGTAGCATTGACTCAAGGACGACCCAAGATATAAACTTGCATAAGGTCAGACGAGAGACAAATGAATTTCCCAACCTAGATACAAAATATGAAAGGGGGTGTCATGTTCAAGAGCGACTCTTACTACCACTAACACAAATACAGACACACATTTCCTTCCCAAATTTTTCCTCACCATTTCTAGTGAGTACCTCTTTATTTTTACGCAAGCTTGAGGAGGATAACCTATGCTTTTTGATATAATCTCATCCTTTGGATGTGTCCCTCGGAGTATGTTTAACGAACCCTAAGAAGGAGTGGTTCGATCCCATATGGGTTTTTCAATGTTTGTTTAACGAGTCCAAAGATAGAAAACTCGGGGTTTTTTCATGTTTTAAGAGTCTGAAAAACACTTAAAGAGAACTCTCCCAGTTCCTTTTTCATAAATTAGTTTGATGAGAACGAAAAAGTGATAACCTACCACTCATCGAACATTTTCTTCAAATAGTTTTATGAGCGTGAAAATAACAAGGTCGCTCGGCAATATTTTTGTTTTTACGGAGCATGAAAAAATCTTAAAGGATACTCCATGAGTTTCATTTTTCGTGTTACCATGACGAGTACGAAAAGATGACAAAAGTATACTCAGTTACATTCTCATCGATTTTCGAGCATGAGAACGAACAAAGACTAGGCTCAAGGTTTTTTTGAAAAACCCTAAAAAGTATATGTATATGTGACGAAAAAATCACGAAAAAATATCCATACTTCATTGTTCAGAATCCTAGTTCCTCCATATATGAGAAAACAAAATACTCATGAGACCATTAGACCTTTAGGTTTTGATAAGGTGCATTTAAATAATATGAAATATTAATAGAAAAAACAAAAAGTGAAATAAATAGGGGTAAAAACATTTTTTACTATTTCATTTGCATTTTGCCCAAAACTTGCTTAGAAACCCTATTTTTACCTCGAACTTCGGTTGTCGATTGTAGGAGGCACGGGTGACCATTCAACGAACGACTTCCGTCAAAACGATAATCTCCTTGTCCTCTTTCTTTTCAATGGATTAAATTTCATTTTTATTGGTTTAAAATGGCTTTTTGAGTTGAATTTTGGGTTGGCAGGCACGCCCTGGGTCCGCCGCAGGTGACCAATATCGGGACCTGTGGAAACCAATGATTTCCGTAGGTTCCTTGTGGCTCACCTACGAAAACCCTGCACTGTGTTAAAAATCTGCCTGCGGTAGTCGAAAACTGAAAAATCTTTACATGCGTTGAGCCAATAAACATTTTCCAAAGCAACAAATGAGGATGCTAACTTCCCTTAATGTCCCAATGCATGTGTTTAGTCATCAAAATGATGGAGTGGAGGGAGAGGGAGTATGAATATGATGACCATGATTCCTTGAATGACCTGGGAACTGTAAATGCCCTCCGACAATGCGAACTACTGAAATTCTTTAAAATCTAGGGCATGAGGGCCCAACTGAGGCTACTTGAGTATTTGGTCCACAAGTGGGATGTGGACCAGCAGTTATTTCATGTGGGCGCCCATGTAATATACTTATATATCAAGGATATCTATTTCTTGACAGGGTTATCTCGTTGTGGGTCTCATGTGACTTTGACAGGAGGTAGAGGTGGTGGTCTACCAATGAGAGAGTATCTCCATCAATACTATGATCCTGAGGAAGAGGGACGCAAGGGAAAAGTTGCCATCAAGGGTGTCCGGTATTTACCCCTCCGAAATATTCTTTTTACCATTGCACATATGGTGGGGAGTGCATCTCCTCACATGGCCCTCCAAATCTATTTTTAATATGCAGTGGAGTGCATGGAACCTAGGGTGTTCAACTAGAGTGATGGATTCCTTCGCAATATGAAGACACGACTAACAAAATACAAGAAGGGGGACCTGAAAAAATTTGGGTATGGATCTGTACTAGTGTCTTTCTTCCTAGAGAGGGTCCCCCATTTACGTTTTCAAGTAGAGTGGGGTATATCGGCCCCACAAGATCCAAGGGTGAAGAGGTGGTGTGACCTCATGGTTCGACATGTAGCGGGCCCCATCATCAAATACAATGATGCATTATTTGACTGGTTGAGGCCTCAGATCCTGATGGTGGATGATTATGCATATGCCGGTTTGGATTTTATAGGTTACCCTGGCTTGGTTCTACCTGAGGGCTTTCAATGGGGAGATGCAGGTAAGAAAAAGATTTTATTTTTATGATGTGTTTGTGAATTTTGAAATATAAGATGTCTTTTATGCTTTCAATCCAATGACTAATCAAAAATTTTGTCAATGTAGATGTAGGGCCACACCGACCTCCGGGTACATCCCCTATTCAGAGACAAGGGGAAGCAGTCATGGTAGCTAGATGGGATGTTGATTATTATGAAGCAGTCAAGCAGAACCTAGAGGTTTTTACATTAGATATCCCAGACATCTCAATCGATGAGATTCCGAGACGTTATCAATGCCATACCATGAGTGTATCTGGTTCACTTAGTCGATTACATAGTAGGGTAGCATGGGCAATGATGTGCTACCATGAGAAGCATCCTTGATGATGTTTTGTATATGAAGCCAAGTGCTTCTCATTTTGATATTTTTGGTCTTCGGACGAAAACACTTTTATCATTATATATATACATGAGGCTTCTACCGGCTTACTTGCTTTAATGTGAATTGTGGTTGGATTTACATGTGTCTCAAATGTCTATCTAACACATAATTAGCTAATGCATCTGTTAATGTATTTAGACATCTAGGAATATGTTGATATTCATTGTAATCGAAATAACGTTCCAAGAGGCGAATTCGTAGATATACCTGTAACAAAGTAGGACTTCAGATAGCATAGACATTACTTAGTTGTAGTACCACTAACGGTGAATCAATCCATACAACTAGGTGACAGATTCCAAGTGAAATAGTGTCAGTTAACAATTCGATGACTGCACTATATTCCACGATATTGTTAGTTACACGACCGAGGAAAACACCGTGTAGACTGATTAACTCATTTGTAGGTGCATAGATTTCCCAAGAAGTGAATGCTAAGTTCTGAGTACTATGACTAGCGCCATCGACGAAGCCAATGTGGGGTAGTGAAGACACTAACATTTGGAAACCAAGAACAATGCAAGGTAAGCAGTTGGGGGTCGAAACCAAATAATGAAAAAGCACACAAAAGTATGATACAATAAAAACACAATTACTCGTGAAAAGATAACCTAAGCATAGTACTTCTTCAAGTAAATCCCATTTATGGATTCACTGAAAGGAATTCCATCATAATCTACTAACTCATATGCTCCCTTCTCCAACACTCATTTGACGATATAAGGGCCACGCCACATAGCCTCGAATTTTTCGGCCCCTAGTAAATCAAGATCTTGTTTGTAGAGGAGAACTAGATCACCCTTAGAGAAAACATGTGGCTTGACATGTTTTTCGTATTGGGCTTTGACATGTTTCTTTTGGGTTTCAATAACCAGGGTGGCATCACGATGGGTTTCATCTAATTGCATCAGATACAATAGACGTTCTTCTTCAACATAAGTGTTTAGGAGAAGTTCAATGGATAACTTCAATGGTGGTATCTCACATTCAATCGACAGGAAACTTCGATACCATACACCAGCTAAAAAGGCGTAAATCCTGTGGCAGACTTCACAGATGTCCGATAGGCCCATAATACTGAAAACAACATCGTGTGCCAACTTGTCTTGTGAATTCCTATTATTCGTCAAAGCATAATGATAAGAACCTTGTTTATTGCTTCAACTTGGCCATTGGCCTGTGGATAGTATGGGGTTGAGTTTTCATGCCGAAGACCCAACTTTTTAGTAAGCCCGGACATCATGAAATTTCAAAAATGGCTATCGTGACTAGTGACGATAGCTTGCGGGATTCCAAAGCGCGTGATGATATGATTGAATATGAATAGGGCTGCAGTTTTTCTGGTATTATTGAATGTAGGCATCACCTTGGCCCATTTTGTGAAATAATCCATGGCTACGATGATGTATCCATGCCCCCCGACCGAGTGAGGGTTACATGTCATGAAATCAATGCCCCATTTTGTGAAAGTTCCAATGGGAACTACAGGGTGTAAAGGAACGGGATGAGATCTTATATTGTTATTGTATGTTTGACAAGCATGACACTTATGGACGACAGTTATACATTCTTTAAACAAATAAGGCCAGAAGTACCATGCTCGTAAGATATTTTGGGCAATGGCATACCCAAACATATGACCACCACATGCTCCAGAGTGGCGGTCATTCAAATATTTCTCAGCCTCATTGAAGGTGAGGCAACGTCAGAAAATAGAGTCAACACCATGGTGATAGAGAGTGTCATCGAGAATTATGTATTGATGGGCTTGATACCGTATTCGACGACATTCTGTACTAGAGAGGGCATGCCGGAAAGTTTAAGTTTGGAGATAAATGATAATATCTCCATACCAAGCATCATCATAACTGATTAGAAAAAGGGATTCATCAGGTATGGAATCCTTTGACACATTTTCTGTCTCAGTGGAGGGAAGGTCACATATCAATTCGAAAAATACCAAAGATTTCTTAAACCTAGCGCGTTCAAACTCTAAGTCAAACTCCTAGAGAATCACTATCCATTTGGAGTATTTTCCCCCTAGAAATTGGCATGTAAGGATATGATGCATAGGGTTGCAATCATAAATAATAGTGGTCTTGTGTAGTAGGATATAGTGACGAAAACACTGGATAACTTGAACAACTGCCAAGGCCAATTTTTCCACATGTAGGTATTTGGCCTCGGTAGTCATGAGACTCCGACTCAAATAATAAATTACATGTTCTTCGTGTGAATCATCCTCTTGGGCTAAAACCATGGCAATGGTAGAGCCTTAAGTAGTGAGGTAGAGGAAATAGTCTCGACTATAATTTGGTGGAAAAAGAAGTGGTGTTCGTGTTAGGTCAAGTTTCAAAGCTTCAAAGGATTTGTTGGCAGTCTCGTCCCATACGAATTCGTAACCCTTCTTCAATGGTCGAGTAAATCCTAGTGTTAACTCAGCGTAGTTGGGAATGAATCGACGCAAAAAATATTCCTTCTCTTGCAAACTTTGGAGTTGGCGTAGTGTAGAAAGAGGAGGTATATTAAGGATGGCCTCAACCTTCAAAGGATCCACCCTAATTCCATGATGTGACATAATAAAACCCAGAAGTCGACCGGACCCCACACAAAAAACACATTTGTGTGGGTTTAAGCGTATACGATAGTAACGACAACGAAGAAAAATGGCTTGGAGATGGGTCGAGTGATCTTGGCGGCACATGGAATGGGCCATAAGATCATCGAGATATGGTTGTATGATGTGCTTGATATCATGAAAAGCATAAGACATGGCACGTTGAAAATTCGCACCAGCGTTCTTCAAACTGAAAGGTAGTTTCCGGTAGGTGAAGGTACCCCAAGGATAACTGAAAGAAATTTTGTGTTGATTTGCGGGTAGAATGTTAATCTGATTATAGCCGGAGAAACCATCCATCAAAGAGAATATTTCACTCCCGGTGCAATCGTTGACTATCTGGTCAACGAAGGGGGTTGGAAAGTTGTCCTTGGGACAAGCTTTATTATTGTCCCTATAATCGACACATACACGGATCATGCCTTGTTTTTTATTAACCAGAACTAGATTGGATACTCAATCAGTTAAAGCCACAAGATAGATAAATCCAGCCTTGAGAATTTTTTCAACTTCGAGTTTGATAGCGACGACTTTACGGGGGTGGATTGGTCGAAGTCTCTATCAAACGATTTTAGCGTCTGGATAGGTCTTAATTTCATGTACAACGATATCGGGGTCAATACACGACATCTCTTTGTATCTCCAAGAGAAAACGTCATGAAAATATTGAAAAATAGCTTTATAAGTGACGAATTCATTATCAGAACAAGCGGCTCCGATGTGAACATTTTCAACAACTCCAGGTTTAATGGATATGTCAAGAGGAATGGTGGGTGAAATGTTACTCAGGTTCCCTTCATACAACACATCGTGTGTGGACTCGGGAATAGAAGAAATGGAAACAACGGTTGACGGAGTCTAAATCCGTTGGTAACTCTCTAAGGTGTGTTGCTCTGGGAAGAGAATGGAATGATGATGTCCATCATCCCAGGGGGTGTCTTCCATAGACATGACATACATAATCATCTCGTCGGAAGGAAAAATCACATGAAATGGATCGGAAGATGAATCACAAAGAGAGGGAGTGGAAGGGGTTGCCGATTGAATGTCTTTATAAGATGAATTAACCGAAATTAAATGCATTTGCTCGCCATAGCAGGGATAATCATCGGGGTTAGGTACTATCCATGGGTTGTGAGACGTGGGGGTTTCGTGAACAAAGGTGGAAATCATGTTGATTGAGGTGAAAAAAGGAGGCGGAATATCGAGTGGTGGGATTGGGAGATTACCCATCAAAGTTGAATCTTTTAGTAGACCCACACCGACATTCTCATACCCAGGAGATGTCTTCAAAATAAAGGGTACGTTGCTAGTACGAGAATCCGAGTTGAAAAAGGCCAGTTGGTCTACAGTAATGACTTTTTCCTGGTGTGGAAAACATACTACATGGAAAAGGGTAGACACAACTGCACGCATAGAATCAATCCAACTACAACCAAGTAAGAGGTTATAATCGAGAGGTGCATCAAATACCTCAACTTCGACATTGACCGATTTGCCTTCCAATGTAATAGACAATGAGGGAAGTACACCGTAGGGTTTAAAGCCAGAGCCATTTAAGGCCTTCAGTGTGTTGTGTGATTCAGTGAAGGGAGGAGAGCCAATGGATTTCCAACATGCAACAGACATTACGCACGTTGAGGCACCCTCATCAATAAAGGTTCTACATATATTCTTGTTCTTGACAACAACTTGTATCTGAAATGCTAGTTGAGGGGGTAGCCTTGGAATGTGATCTTCTAGGTCAAAAATTATCAAATTCGTATCCGTAGGAATAATTCCACCAATATCCTTTAACAATGCCTTCCATTGAACGAGACAACTTTGAAGGACTTCGAGAGATGACATCGCGAAGGGTGCTTGCACAAGATCTTCTACAATACTGTAGTTCTGAGTATCACACGCATGAGGATTAAAGTCATACTTTCGAACAATTCCCTTTGGAGGAGGGTGAAGAACTGTATCGAGACTTGGTCATTTGAGATGAAGAGGAATATTGGGAGGTAAAGAGTGCTAGTTTGCGAATAAACGAGATCTAGGTACTGAGCGCGACTGATCGTCTGCTCTTCAGTGACAACTCCACCCATGGAAATGTCACGAGAGATTTTATTCACGAATGACTTGGTGAACCATTATGCCAATAACTGATTAGGAAGGTCGAGTTTTATCAAACATCATCTTCTTCGCCACTCATGGATGCGATCGAAAATATGAGTGGCCGAATTTTTTCTTAAAGGAACTCAAAATCTCGGTTCCTGTTTCATAGCAGATTGGCAATTGGTAATGTGTGAGGAAAGCCATGGCTAGGGTATTAAATTCAATGAAGAAGCCTCGTGGTAATTCTATATACCACTTCGCAGCTGAACCCGTAAGAGTTCATTGGAAGAGTCATAACCAAATGGATTCGTCCATCAACAAGTTGGATGAACACCAAAGATGAAAAGTCATAACATGGTTGTTTGGGTCTTCTCCCGGTTTACCGTAAAATTTGGGAATGTTGGATGATAGCTTGGCTGGTATAATGGGACAGTGGGGAGAATGTAGGATAGGGTCATTCAAGATTCTAGACAAGTCAGGTAGATTCAAAGTGGCTAAAAAGGGTAACTATCTATTCACGTGAGTGTACGAGTGACTTTGGGGAGGGAGTCCCATTAGTATACCAGTAGGACCGTAAGCAGTTTGCATGTGAGGCGAAGGTCCCAAAAGATTCAGACATGAGAGTGGAGGCATGTAGCCCATAGGGTTGTACTGATTAGGTATGTTCCCTTGGAAAGGGACACTAGAATGAACATTTGAACCCCAAATGAGATTGGAAGAACTGAGATATGACTGGCCCGAACTAGGGGGTATGAAAGAGATAACTTGATGTTGTTTCCCCACAGATGATTGTGGATTTCCCTGGATGAGAAGATTCCAATATTGGTCTAGTGATCCTGGTATGTTTTGTCCATAAGGTGGGTTATAACCTCCAACCGGGGGTTGTCCTTCGAGTGAGGATTGTGTCCCAATTGGAGTTTGATCCCCAAACTGAGTTCCCCCCCAAGGTTCTATTGCCCTCCAACAAGAATGTGATAAACATAAGTGAATGGTTGAGTAGTGCCTCCAATTGGATTGGAGCGAATTGGGCCAGATCCTCCCATAAAAGGTAGATAAGACCCTCCGGAGATGACCTGGGAAGGTGTCAGAATGAAACTTAGAAGAAACATTGTACCCAAGAGGAATGAAAACTCCATAAACTCTGGATGGAACTTGGGTAGGAATGGGGATATAAGTATTCAAATCATTATACCCAGGAGGAAGTGACGAGATAGGTCTAGACAAAAGTTGTGTACCAATGGGAGCTTTGGTAACCACCATATTCCCAGTGGGAATAGTTGTAGCGTGTGGGACTATTGTAGAATGGGCCATCTGGAGAGAAAGAGTTGAGCTAGGACCAATTGAATGTGTGTTTAAAACAATGGGGATATATCTAGTTGTACCAACAAAGTGATCTAGAGGTATCATGTAGGTAACAGACGTTTCGGGAAGTTCAGAGATGATAGGTATATCAACACCTTCCCCTGAGCTGTAAAGGTCCCAAACTGTGCGAGGCAGGATTCTAAATATGTCGGTATTCGAAAGGGGATTCCATGCTCCAGGGACGGAATGGGGTTCGGTCGGTATTCCAGAAGTGTCAACAACAAGTTCTCTCGATGAATTCAGTCGGAGAATACATCTCTCGTATCCAAGAGGTATGCGAAAAGCCTTTAGAGAATCAGAAACAATTTAGAAACTTTCTAAAGAGGCGGAACCTTCCTCTTGTGAGGTTACAATGTCCTGGACCTCACTCTGTTGAGGAGAGCCCTCCAGTGAATGAGGGGGTAGAGGGAGATAATCCTCCATATTTTCCGGAGGAAGTCCTTGGACCCTACGCGAACGACGTGGAGGGTCGATGTTGGCCGAGCCAAATATTTTACGCAAAAAATATATGGCCAACTACGAAAATAAACAACACTCGCTAATAAAATCTAAGAATCAAACCAAGAAAACAAACCTTCTTACTTTGAAGTCACTAGTTGGTGATGGAATCGAACGTCGCGAAGTCAAGGCAAGAAGGGGTTGGGATAGAGCGGGTGGAAAAGTTACGTTGACGACTTTCTTAACAGACTTACACCTTGGTGCAAGCTCCCACACATAATCATGGGTATACCCTCCAAGGAGCTCGAGTGAGTCTGGAAAATGTTGATTCCAAGTACTGTGAAGACTTGCCCCTCCACAGTCACCTCATGTAAAACCCTAAGAAGATAGGAAATTAAGGGTATCAAGAACAATAGTGATGCCTGGGGAAACACTCGACAGTCCAATCCACGCGCAAATGTAGGGTATCTATCCCGAAATCAACTTGAGAGGCTTCCACTCATCATTGTGGGTATACCATTCAATCAACCCTCATAATACGCGCAATCTCTACACTGAGACCAACAAAGCAGGGTGAGTAACTCTGCCAGTCTCAATGCAACCTCGGGTTTGACCCTTGTGTGAGAAGGGCTTCCAAGGACAAAATGTTGCAAATGGATTTGAACACTCCCTATCACAAGATGTTATTGTGTGTTTTGTGCTTTGGAGAGTGTGTCTCACAGCCTATTCCAAAGATCTAACCTAGCTAATGTTGGTGTAAAAGATCCCTAGAAAATAAAAGTTACTAATTGAGTTTTAGATTTCACAATGTTTTTTAGAGGTTGTTGTTTACTCAAGAGGGAGACAGAAATGAAACCAATGTTGTGGAAGACCTTGACCCAATAATGCGCAAATAGATATGAATGATGCAAACTTTTCGTTCAATGAAATCTATCTACGGTAGGGAGAATGTGTTTTTCCAGAATGATGTAAGCTACAAAATGTAATTTCTTTTCCTTGAATGAACATAATGTCAAACAACCATCAATAATGAAATTTCTCAACTTTCTCTTCTTAAAAAAAAATTGAATGCAAAATACCTTCTTTTGTATGATTACTTAAAATAATAAATGACTTTAAAGTCTACCTTTCCAAAACCAAATCAGGGGTATAACTAAGAAAGGACAAGTAATCAAAGAAAATTTATACACTCAACAAGCACCCAAATCAAACTTTCAATGAATATAAAAATAAATATGATAGGAAAGTGTTTCACTAAATGAAAATGAAAAAGGACTTTCCAATCAACAAGCAATCTAGAAAATGTAATCAACCCAAAAATTTAAGTCCAATCAAAAGACTTTTAATTAATCAAGCACTCAGATGCAAAATCAGAGATTATATCCTTGTTGATAAAAATCAAAAGGTAAAACTGGAAAAATGACTAAGAAAGGTGTTCGATCTCTTAAAACCAATCGACATCAAGTTCAAAACTCAGAAATCAGTCAAATATTGGCATTAAAAGTTCCTCCCAACTGGCTAAAGAAAAACCGGGCATCAAAAGATAACAGGACCCAAACCAAAAAAATTTACAGACGCCATGGCAACCTAGCAGTAGGTTACAGTGCGGAATCAAAGGTTTCCATAGGATAGATGTAGGTAGGTCGCATAAATTATGCACTAGGATAAACAATAAGGGTGCAGAAATTAAAAGCTTCTGTAGGCTATGTATGGGTATAGTGCGGAAGTGTCTGTAAACAAAAGAAATTTGGAAAGAGGACAAAGGGTCTAAGTGAAATTTCAAATCCAGAGATTCTGGATGGATGCCCCACAGACTCAGAGACTGAAATAAAGTGAAAAAGGGTAGGCTAAAATCAAATGGCCAACAAAAAACCACAAACAAGTTGTATCCCCAGTGGAGTCGCCAATTTTATTATTGGATAAATCAGTGAATGTGGACATAAACTAATCTCCCTAGATCCACCTGGATCTAGAACAAAACAAGATAGGACATGACGCTTTCCCTAAGTTACAATCATTGAATTTACTACCAAAGAAGGAATGGATGACATACCTTTAGATATCATTTCCTTATATCTTTGTTGTCCCTGCTTCGCTCCGGTTCTCTTGTGAGATCAAATCTGCAATGACACAAACCAACCAAAGTGAAAGCAACAATAGTAGATTCAATGAAAACCTAAACATGTGATCAAGGAGTCATGTGATAAAATTCTAATGATTTTATGGGAAAGAAACATGTCACTGTATTATATTAAGTAAAAGAGAAAGATGCAACCAAACTGCCTTGATGTCGCAAGTTCCCTTTTGGTGGTCCTTTGTTCCAACACACACATACAATTGCTCTGAATTTGCATGAAGATATTCCACAAAATCTTGATGGACAAATGGAGACCTCAAGCATCAATTGCAACAAGATTCTTCACACAGTCTTCAACCTATTCTTTCAACAATTCTTTGCTCAATCTTGCTTAACCTTTTCCATGAGAAACCTATCATTATATAGGAGAAGGAGAAGTGGTTAAAGAGATGAGGATGATCCCACCAAATAAGAGAATCTAGTAGGATCACAATCATACGGATGCCACCTCACATTCTAGAAGATCCTCCTTCTAGAACATTCGTGAACTTCTTCCTTTCTTTATCTTTCAAATGCCATCGCACCTTGCCTATATAGCAGCCTGCGGAAACCCCACAAGCCAGGTATAGAGCATCCTGCAGAAATCAAGCATTTTCGCACTGTGTATTTCTCCTAGCCTGTAGACTCCTTCTAAAAATAGGCCTTGTAGAGGAAGAAATTAGTTATTTTTCTCATGCAAAATATCCTTTCGAGAGCCTGAACACATGCTTGTAGAATCATCATCAGGGTGACCAAAATAATGTGTAACACACACGCCCTATCAGGAAATGGGATTCAAACATGACTAAAACAAGCTTTTGGACTAGGAAGATAATTAGGCTCCACAAACAACAATTGGAGTGATTCAAAATCTATATTAAAATAGACTAATAGGGATATCACGAACGTAAATAGGCTTGAAAAGTGATTTGTAATGATATGTCAAACATGTCGAGGAACAATCACGGTTTTGAGTATAAAGTTTTCATTTGATGATGGTTTGAATTGATTTCAATTGGAGATGAAAGTAAATTCATGTAGGTAGATCCAATATAAACATGTTTTACAAACATAAATAATTGATGGGTGAGAACAACCTAGGAAATAGAGTTTCAACAATGTATATTTAGGATATGTAGTTAGTATTTAGGGAATATATTTCTAATACGATATCAAAATAACATGATTCAAGATGGGTTGTAAACTAGTTTCATAGGAGAATAGACCATGGAAATAAGTTTGAAATATCTATCCATTTGGTCTACCGAAAATTTATCATCCCAACTTTTCTTTCAGTGAGGTTAGCAATGCCAAATGCCACAAGAGTATGATCAACAAGCCATTTCTTGCAAATGATGATCTAGGTTTGTGTGAATTTTTGTAGGTGTATAATTTTTAATGTAATGCATCCATATACCAAAAATTACAAATATCCATCTCCTAAATTATGCAATATGACCTTCGCAAGATCATCTATCAAATGAAAAAATACCTAAAGCATAAATGGAATAAAACATCTAGTTCAAAATGTGGTATGATGGTAAAGACATCATGGCATAACCATCGTGGGAACTCGATAGAGTCCACGAAGTGTCCCATTATCTATGAGGTTTATATAATGAGATCTCGACATAACCACCTTGGAACTACAAAGTGTCATTATTCATGAAATAGCTTCCACATTGTGTTCATGAAATTGTGGTTCTTGTATGATGATGGCTTGAATAGTTGTGTTATGACCCAATGGGAGCATACAAAGGGATAAATTTATATGATATGACCCCAAACAGGGGCATATATGGGGCTAAATGTACATGTAATGTATATATGTGTGTGTAATAGGGTCGACCTAATAGTAAAGGGGATTCACGTGTTGTGTGTGAATATGTGTATATAGAGATCATGTATTCATTATTGTAGAGAGGTTAATAGTGATGTATGGATGTATTTGGTTATGTGGATGAGGTTATCCTATTATTTAAGGAGTTATTATGTAACTTATCTATCTTGGAGTTGTGCTCCACACTCACATTTTGTACATGGTGTGTACTTTTGTTATGTTATGATATCGATGCCCTCATTACCAAGAAACATTTCAGGGAAGACAAGAAGTTCGATATCAACATTATGAATGAAGAAGATGGAATAATTGTCAATATTCATGGAACAAGGCATCACAAAACCACTATTCAACAAGCTATTATCAAAGAGAAACAACCACTACAAATTGGAGAAGCTACAAAAAAAATACATGGAATCAAAGAAAATAAAATTATGCAACAACTAGACACCAAGGATTAAGACTAGAAATAATTGATTTTGGATGGATATATCATGTTGGTTACTTATTTCCTATTTGAGTTTGCATCGAGTGACCCAAGGTTCATGTGTGTTTGGGTTTCCAACAAATCCTCTAAAACTATCAGCCCTCCTGGTAAACCAGAAGGCAATGCAGCTCACCAGGTGCACTTTGTCATCTCACCCGAGATAGTCTTAATGGGTGGCTGCAAGACTCATGTGTTTGCAGCCTAGGATTGAGTGGGATATATGGGATTTGTGCATTGATATTTCTATTGTAACTTATTAACGCAATACATTGTTATAATGATTTATGCAGGAAATATAATGACTCATCCATTTATCTTATCAATAGCTACTGAAAGATAATAAAGATACACATGCATACAATCATATAACATAGATATTACCTTGGTTCACCCCCCCTTGGGATACGTCCAAAAATATTTGGCTCTTATCTCTTTTAATATAGTCGTTCAGTCACTACGGAGTCGCGCTCTTACAACTCTTCTCGGTTGGGTAAGATCTATATGAGGTGGACTAGATTGCACCAGGATCCTCAGCCTGCAATCCAACCCTCAAGATCTTCCCTCCTCCGTCATCTCTAGCTCAACAACTTACAAAAGTAGGTCATACAACAAAATATTACATAGAAACTCGCCACAACAATTCTCTCTATAAAATATGACTAGTCCCTTCTTTGAGACCTAGGTATCTCTATTTATATGTTTATGGCTCTTCAGCCATTACAATACATTACCAAAAACCTAACCCTATTATCATTAATTATTCCATGCATGCGCACATGTTTCTTTTCCTTCCAGTTATTGCTTTCATCGTGCATGCCTTCTTTCCCAAAATCCCCTTTATTTCTTCCTTAGCTTGCTTCCAACAGGCCCACAACACTGACATATGGCTCGTCCCGAGCCACCTAACTTTTGTGCGCTTCGTCGACCTCCTTGGTGATCGCCTAGAACTTCTCCTTGAGCTATGTTGCTTGTGTTTGTGCCTGCATGGTATTTTGCTTGAGCGTGTCTACTATCTGGATTGCAATTTCATCGTTGATCAATCCGATGCATTATGCCTGGGTCTGTGCTATCAGTGTCTTGGATTTCTTTGCTTATGCGATGACTTCTACTACTCGCTCTTGGAGTGGTTCCATTTGAGTCTGACACTCCTTTTTCCATGTTTGCGCAGTGGTGAGTTTTGCCTGCAGTTTCTTCATATCCTGCGACCCTTTGACACACTCTGTGATGGCCATTACCTTCTTCCTTTACTTGAGGTTCTGGATAGTTACGCTTATCATTTCTTCTTCCTTATCCCATCGTTGGACTTGTTGATCTTCTTCTAACTTTTTCCACAGTTGTGTTTCTTCCTCAAACACGTCGGTTGTTGCGTGGACCTATTGATATATATCCTGCAGCTGCTCTGTTTCCTCCTGCTTCCTTTGCTCCCTTACTTCTGGTGGAGTGGTAGGTGTAAGATGCTCGTGAAGATTCTCAATCTCCTTTTGATATTGATCGATTGCTTGTGAAATCTGATAAGTCTTGTCTACTACTGTGAGTGCAGCCCTATGCGCGGTCATTGGGATATTTTCATAATTTCCTGCCACTTTCTTCTCCAATCCATTCATGCACTCCCTTTCCTCTTGGGTCTCAAACTTAGCCTGCTCACATATTATTTCCAGTGCATCCTGCTTCTTTGTTTCTTGCTTCAATTCAGATAAGTTTGTGCATGCACGAGACTGTACCTCTTGGGTAACGCTAACCTACAATTTGTGTAGAGCCTTGGATGGTATCTGCAACAATACCAATTGGATTTGGGATAAGTCCTTTAGGGGTGTCTGCCCCATGATCTCATCCATGCGCAACAGACTCGGTGTAATGTGGAATGTTGCACTTGGTTGCGGTATTGTGTGGAATATATCGCGCTCGCCTTCTTCTGGTATTTCTCCTATCTGTGGTGTTGATGGACATGTTCCCATGCTATTTCCCGTTGTCTGATATTCCCCGATCTGCTTGAGGAATTGTTGTATGTTTTCCATTCCCTCGTGAATCCTGTCCCTGTGGTGCACAACATTGTCAAAATCCTCCGCTATACAATCCTAAACCATTTGAGCTATCATCTTGGAATCATCCTTCGTGATCGTGTATTCCGGAGGTGTTATTTGCACCTTCATTTTCTTATGTGCTCCCCCCGTCTGAATGGATGGCCTCTTATTCAAGCCTAGTTCTTGTAGATTGGGACTTGGTGTCATCCCTTGTGCTTCCTCATCTTGTTTCTGCTGCACTTGATTCGACTGCGTAGTATTATTTTTCCCCTTCTGGGTCCCTATCTTAGTTGTCCCTTTGTTTGTCTGCTTTGTTTTTTTCTGTCCCGTCCTCCGTTCCTTGGGCACTGGGACTTCTTGAGGCTATGTTTCTTCTTGCCATGTCTCATCTTATGTTATCTTTGTAGGTATTTATTGGGTGAGGGATGGAATCTTCCAGTCGTCCTCCCAATCTTTGATAGACATGTCGATGTCGCCCTCCGTGATATAATAGCACATCTCTAGCCACTTCTTATTGGGTCCTTCCATGCATGTATCCACATTGTGTGTCGAGTGGCCTTGAAGTTGGTGATGTATCGATACTGTGCGACAACTTGTGGTGTTATTCTCCACATGTTGGAGATGGCCTCCTGTAGGTATTGAAGGTATCCTTCGAATACAAATGTGTTTGTTTTCTTATGCTTAGCATCCGATGCGATGCCAAGTGATAAATACCTCGCTCCACTATTCAGCTTGGGTCTAGTGCCAAAGAATGTGTAACTCGTTTCCTTCCATCCCATGATCGCTATCAACATGAGTAACCATGAGTAGTGGAAGTATGTTCTTAGATCCTGCACATCCTTGCAGTCATCCAGAAACAAATTTAAGAGGTAGGTTTCCCAGCTAACTATTGTTCCCTCGACACACTGAGTTGCAACTGCGACGACCCCAGCCGAAACTTCCTCACTATGACATTTTCTCAGTAGTTTGCAGGCCAATATTTTTGTGGCCATTTGTGTTGCGACATCATTAATCCTCTTGATGATGATTCCTTGTGTCCCCCTGTCAATACCATATTTATTCTTCATATCCTACGCAAGTGATTTCTCCTTTGTCTTATCATCAAGGAATTGCGCAGTATCCATTCCCTAGGATGGAAACCCTGTGATGTGTGCAATAAGCTCTACGTTTATCGAGACCATCTTTTCCAACCATATGTCCCCGCCATGTGTGACTTCCATCAGTTGTTTGACACAACTGTTTGGGTATTTTCCTCTACCAAAGTGTGGTATATCTAGCAGACCTAAAATCCTTGTTTTCTCCAATCTTGTTTCCCACTGGAGAGGTTGATCAATCGGTTCCCCAACCGCATTCACTCCCACATTCTATAACTATACTCTCTTCACGAATTTTGGGAACTTGACTGTGTATGCTACATGTTGGTCCGAGTATTTCAACTTCTCGACATGCCCTAGCAAGCTTGATTCCACCCATACCCCATTTGGTATACGCAGTAAAATGATGGTTGTGATGGGTTTCTTGCGAGGTGACCTAGGTACCTTTTCTTGTTGATGGCTCCAGGTTCCAGCGGACATTGTTTGTACTTCAGAATACCATTCTTTCCAGCCCGTGACATCTTCTATTGTTCCTTCTAGTGGGTGGTCTGACACGGTTGTTTGAGATTCGTCTGGCTCAACTGTCGCTTCCTGATTCACCATTATTCCATTGACTCTTGGAGTTGCTTCGGTGTTCTCTAGTTGCACCTCCTTCAAGGTTTTTGTGTCTGGGTTCTGTTGCTCTAGTGCTTCGACCAACATATTGACATTCATGCCCTCCAGTGTTGGCTATTTGGTTTCTTCCACCATGGGTGTTGGGTTCACTGGTGTTGTATCTGGTGATGGGATTTTGTCGATATTGATGATCTTCGACGGCTTCTATTCGCCTTCTTCCAATTGTACCTGTGCCATGGTTCTAACTCAGGGTTTTCTGGCAGTCTGGATTGCTTGTTCTTTCTTTGGTGGTACCATGGTGGTGAATTTCAATTGCTTGTTGTGCTTTGTATATGTGGAAACCTCTGTGAGCTTTGATCTGTGCTCAGGATACACTCTCACTCTCTGTTTCTTCTACAATCTCACAATAAACTGTTTATTCCCATGTCCATGTTTTGTATGGTCATCGCATGAATCTTGTCAAGGATGCTACCTTTTAAAACAGATTCAATGAACCTATGGTTCCTTCGTACTTTGCATTACTTCTCCCTTTCCGTCTCTAGTTAGTGTGATTAATGCGGTGCCCCATTGGTCCTTTCCGTCATTCAATTTTGCATCACTCCGTCATTGTGTATTGCTTTTCCATATTTGATTTTCCCTCTTGTTTCCCTTGTGACTTGGTCATTGACCTTGTCCTTACCGAGTTTTTACTCCTAAGTATGCATGCAACTTCTTCTTTCGACACACTGTGCCTCTGTTGGTACTGCTTACAATTTTGTTTCATTTTTTTTTCACTGCGCGATGGTTCTTCCAGTTGTGGGTGGTTGACTATCCTTGTGCAGTTTCAGTCAGCTTCCATTGACCATTCCTCTAATTTTTGCGCCTGATAAGTCTTTCAAATTTACATCTCCTCCATCTGTGATAGTTTTTACTTCGTATGGTCCTAACCAATGCACTCTGATATTTCCTAGGTGCTGAAATGATTTTCTATCATACATCAATACTAAATCTACCTTCTTAAAAGTTTTCTTCTTGATGTGTTTTTCATGCCAAGATTTATCCCTTGCTTTCTGAACTTGTTGGTGGAACCCTACTAAGATATGATATTCCTCCATGGTCATCAATTGGTTTAGTCTCTCCTGTACTGCGCCTCGTTTTGTCATGTGTGTAATTGCTACTACGCAAAGACTGGGTACCAGAAATTCTAATGGAACCACTTTGTCTTGGCCATATACCAGTTTAGATGGCATGTGCCCTGTTAAATTCTTGCATATAGTCCTTTAGGCCTACAATACTTCTGGTATTTTGAGGTCCCAATCCTCCCTGTTGACATTACAGATCTTTGTCAGTGCATTCTCCAGAATTTTGTTAAATGCTTCTATTGTGCCATTTGCCTCTGGGTGATATGGTGTTCTCTTCTGATGATGGACTTCATACTCTTTGGTCATGGCGTTGATAGTGTTTTTAATGAAATGTTTTCCTTGGCCGCTCATCAAAATTCTTGGGCATCCAAATCTAGTGATTACTTGTTCAAATAAAAAAGTGTGTTGTTGTTTCAGCGTTGCAATCCTTCACTGGTGTTGCTTCTGCCCATCTTGTTAGGGACTCCATCGTGGTGATGATGTACCTTGATCATGTTCTTTTTGTTGGTGGGTTGATTGGTCCCAAAAATTCTATTGCCCATTTATCGAATGTCTGTAATGTTACTTGTGGTCAAAGTGGCATCTCATCCCTTCTGTTGGGTCTACCAACCCTTTGACAGATGCCACACCTCTGGAAGTACTCCTTTGAGTCTCTGTGAATGGTCGGCCACCATAGTCTGCACACAATACTTTCTGTGTGGTAGCTTTGCCTACTTAATGTATTCCTGCTATTCCCTCATGTGATTCTATTAAAAATCTTGGTCTTTCGTGTACATATCTTTGCAAGATGTTATTTGCACCCATTTTGTATAGGTATCCTTCAATCAGTTGATAGTCTACATCCTAGACTACTAGGTTTTTCTTCTGCATGGTGTTGTATTCCTGCGGTGTGGTGCTTGTGCTCAAGTATTGAATGATATCTGCAAAGTATTCATCAATGATATGGACTAAAAATAATTGTTCATCTGGAAAGTTGTCTTCTAAATTTGTAGGTTCTTCTCCATTTGTGACCCTTGATAGGTGGTTAGGTCCTACATTCAACTTCCCTGGCTTGAATATGACTTCAAAGTTAAATTCTTGAAATAGTAGTAACCATCGATAAATTCTCCCCCCCAACACTGGATTGTTGACTAGATATTTAAGGGTTGAGTGATCTGTGAACATCTTAAAGTTTTTTCCCAATAAGTATTGTTTGAACTTATGTAGTGCGTAGACCATAGCTAGGCCTTCTCTCTGTGTAGTGTTATAGTTATGTTTTGATTATGATAGCTTTCTGCTCACAAAGGCTATCAGGTGATCCTAGTCTCCCACTCCAGGTTGCGCCAAGATAGATCCAAGTGTTATGGATGATGCATCTACATGGACATGGAATGTATTCTCCCAGTCTGGAAATACTAGTATCAACACAGTGACCATCTTCTCTTTTAGCATATCCAAACCATGTTGGTAGTCATCATTCCTCTAAAACTTTGTATCCTTTCTTAACAATTTCTCCATTGGCGCAGTAATCTGTGTGTATCCTTTGATGAAATTTCTATAGTATTTTGTGTGTCCCAATGTCGCTCTTAGCTGATAGACTGTTTTCAGTAGTGGTAAGTTAACAATTATGACTTTTTTTGCAGGATCTACTAGTAAACCTTGTTTACATACTATATGGCCCAATAATATCCCAAACGGTGTTCCGAATATGCATTTCTTTATGTTTAATGATATCTGGCACTGCCTACATCTTTCTAACATCAGTCGTAATACCTCTACATGGTATTTCAACAAACTATAGACTGTCCAATCATCCAGGTATACCTCGATAAACTGGTGGATGAATTCCTTAAACGCGGTGATGACGCTCTGGAAAATATATATGGTGAATTCTTCAGTCCAAACAACATGATTGTGTACTGGTAGGATCCCCATTTTGTCACAAACATGGTCTTGTATCTGTCTTCCGGTGCTATCTTGATCTGATGGTAGCCTGAGAATCCATCAGTGAATGAGTAAGATTCATGTCCTCCTACGTTCTCCAACACTTCATCTGTGAAAGGTGTAGGGAACGAGTCATGTAGGCATGCATCATTAAAATTCCTCAAGTAAATGCATATCCGTATCCCTCCTTGTTTTTTGTCCTGACCTACAATCGGTCTTATCCATTCTGATTCTTCGACTGGTTCTATGATTCCAACATCGAGCATCCTGTCGATCTTAGCTTTGAATTTCTTCTTATATTTTGGGTTCAGTCTGTATGGTCTTTGTCTGATTGGTCTCACGTCAGCTCTTAGTGGTATCTTCATTTCTCATAGCTCTTCTGCTATACCTTTCATCTCTGTAAATGTTGTGCGAAATAGGTTGTTGTACTCATGCAATAAATTTGTTATTCTTTATATTGTTTGTTCATCCCAGTAGTCTCCATTGCTGGCCATTTTGGGATTCTCAATTGTCCCAATGTTGACTTTATTTACCTTGATCTGAATGGAAACCACTTATGATTCTATTGGTGGACCCTCCACTTTTCTTTCTCCTTTTGCTTCCTCAATATGAATATCACGTGTATCATCTTCCTTTAGTGCATCTTCATGCACATGGTAACAAGACAAAAATTTCTTCACTGTCTATTTGTTCCACTGTTGTTCTTCTGTTATGAGTTTGAATTATGGTCCCTTGATGAATATCATCCCTTGTATCTGTTTAAGTGTTGCATCTATGCTAGGGTTTTCATGCTCAAATGAAAAAGTAACTGTAAAGTTTTGTTGTAGTACCGTCCAGGTCACAGTTCCTTTGCACAATTCCTGGTCTGTATACCAGTTCACTGGTATTCCCTTTAAAGTGTGTATGAAATGATGAGTCCATTCGTGTGGGGGTGTCATTTACCACAACGTTCTGCACTTCCCCAAGTGATATGTTGGTGCCCCCTGTCCCTCGTACTTCTGCTGCTTGTTGTTTTTCCCTTTTGTGCCGAACCTTATGTGCAGTAACCTCTTACATTGGTACCAATCTTTGATTATCTCTTTGTGTGTGCCCCACCATCTTGCAGGTGTGGCATTGAGTGATATATCAAGTGCTAGTAGTCTCTGAGTATCTAAAACTGCATCTTCATACTGTGCCAATTTTTTTTCCAAATCGTTTATTATGTGGAAACTGGGTGGTTCCCTGATCTCTTTGCCTACCCATCTTACTGCATGGTCTATTCGTGCACATATTCTCGTAGAAACTTGATGTAGCCTTTGTTTCCAGTTTTCTTAGCCGGTATCTAAGTCTGTCACACATGAAGTAATGCTCCACCAACTGATTATTCCATCTGCAGTTGGGTTTACATAATCCTCGTCGTGCATAGTTGTTTTGTACAACTAGCCAATTTCCTCTAAGTCTAAGCAAGTAGGTTCTACAAACCTTTCTCCTTCTGATGGGTCTAATGGAACTATGACCCTATATTCACTTGAATCAAATGTCATTTTACGCATCTTCAAATTGATTATGGCTCGATTTTCAAACGCCCAATCTAAGACAAGCAATGTTGGATATGGTGTTGTGTCGTCCACTATTTCAATTGCTTCAAAATCTGCTTTAGTGGACACTCCATCCAAGTCTACTATCACTCCTTTCAGTCTACCAATTGGTAGGACTCTGTGTTGGTTTGTTGGTTTTAGTTGAATAGGTGAATATCCTAATGTGGGTTCTCCCATGCATTTCCATGTCTTCTTTGGTAATACATTCACTTCAGATCCTAGATCCAGTATGATATCTCCCATGTTGAAATATCCAATGTTGGCATTCAGTATGAACTCCCTACTTGTTCTTCTCCTTTTATGTAGATGATTGACTATTTTTGCCTCTATTTTTCCTTATGTCTCGATGCTACATTTTTCTAGTATATTCTGCAATTTTTTGATAGATGATGGATCATTTAATACTTTCACACATGATTGCAAAAATCCTTTGATTGTACTTAATTGTCCCATGGATTGCATCGTGTTGGTATGATCCAATAACAGAGGCATCTTGTACTCTGGTGCTTCCTTGATTTGTTGCGCAGTTGAAGTCGATGCCATGTCTTCCTTCTAAAATTCTTGTCTGGCTTGCGTAAATATCTCCTTCTCCGTCTGCGCATAGAACTGCTTCATTGGTTCAATGTTCTTCTTCACCCACTGGTGTTGTAGTGGCTCTTGTCAATCTGCATTGTTTCCTGTTTTGGCTCCTCCTCAGGTAACTATGTTGATGTTTTGTCCTTCATCCCTCACTTCAACTGAGATCCACTAAACATTATGGTTTTTCTAGTTCCTCTTTTCCTGAATCTTTACTAATAGTGTCGGACACTCTTCTGTATCATGGTTCGATGCGTGAAAATACATACAAGTCGTTGGTGGAAGCGGGCATCCTCTTTCATAATGTCCCGGTTGTTGAAAAAACGCGTTATACTGAGGCGTCTGATTATACTGCGTGGTATTGTACTAGGGTTGTGTTATGTTGTATTGTGGTTGCACGGTATTATATGGTTGTTGCGTAGTGTTGTATGGGGAAAAAATTGGTTAAATGGTGGTGTGGCTTGCCCCATCATCATTTCTTCCTGCACTCTAAATGCATCTAATGTACTCTCTCGCATCAACTCCATAGTTATAAAATATTTGTCCTCGTGGCCCACTGACTTGCAAAATTTGCAATATGAACTCTTTGGGACTGTTTGGTATTTCTGCATCATTGAGCAGTGATATGGATCATGACCCGGTTTCTTGTAGATTTCACACCACAGTCCTCCTGTTGGTAATGGATTTGGCATTCCTGCTGCCAAATATTGTGTGAATGTTGTACATTCATTCTTGTGGTGCCCTTCCTTCCTGCATGTAGTACACCAGATGGATTCTCATTTGTCTTTACTCTTATTCTGGTTTAGTTGGAACGTTAAGTTCTTTAGATATTCCTTTGGTTCTTCAATAGTTGGATCCGTCTGTTGGTACTAGTTTTCTTCTAGTTGAAGGGTTTCCTACAGAGCCTCTACCTGCATCTGGAAATTCTGTTGTTGCAATGGGTATTTTAAGTGTGGTAGTAGTGAATTGACGAACAAGTGTCGATGTTGCATATCGGTCATAATATATTTTAACTTTCCTTTTAAATGCTTAAATTGTTGATCAATTTTCCAAATGGATTCTCTTGGTTTTTGTCAAATTTATATCATCTCATTCATGTATTGATCCTATGAGCTCAACTTCTGGAACTCATTAATCAGTAACTTCTTAATGTTTATCAGTTTCCTTGTCATCCCAGGTGCACTGTTTGCGTCTAGACTCATGTACCAGTCAAGTGTGCAGTCTCTCAGCATAATAGCTAACTGTGCTAGTTTGGTATCTCCATCTGTGATCTGTTTTGGTTCCCAAATATTTTCACAAATGAATACGTGTTTCTCAGGGTCTTATGTTTCTTCTCCTTTGAATTCTGGTAACCTGATGGTGGGATTGTGTCCTGCCATTTTGAATGTTGAACTATTATCTCTGTGCGGTGTAGATACTTGACTAGTACTTCCTGGACTGGCTCATCCCATTGTTGTTCCTTGTGTAGATGTACTTCCTGCTGCCTGAATTCTTCCAAACTTCAGTTGTCTAAATAGTGGTGTTCTCTTTGGTGTATTAGTAGCACATGGTTTTATGGGTTCCACACTGACATTAATATGGATAGGATTGTTGCCTTCTCTTCCCATTCTTGGACCTCTTGTATTCCTCTCATATGTTGCGTGCAGGATTTCCTCAATCTGCTCCACAGACCGAAGATCCTTTACCTCTTCCTCATCGCTTTCCAAGCCTCCCCTCGTGGTTATGACTCTCTTCTTGTTATTCATATTATATTGGTATGGTACTCCACTATGCGTCTTTCCAAATGTCGCCATGATCCGCTTCATATGGTTGTCATCCATCACGATTGGGTCCAAGGGTTCCTCCTTCTTTCCCTTATCCTTTCGTCCTTCCATTTGTCCTCATCCTGTCAATGTTTCCCCTCTTCCCCCATGCACGCAAGGAAGTTTAGTTGTCTGACTCCATTGTCATTACACATTTTTTATATAACAATATCTTAATAGAAGTATACAATGATCTAATTTACCTTCCTTTAGGTCCTCGTAGAAACTCTTTTTCTATTGCGCTATACAACTTTGTTGTATCTACTACAAACCCTGTTATAAAGCCTTCCACAATACTGTCGAGCCAAAATTCTACTGCGTGGGTGAATCTTTTTTTTACTTGCTGAATTTGTACGAGGTTCCACTCTAAATGTTGGATCTGATTCGTTGCATGGTTATCCTTCAATCTTAGTATCCACTCCTACAATACGTGTGGACAATCACAAAAAAATACTTCATGCAAATCAGTAAAGACGTATTTCTCAAGATATTTGCGACGTGTTACTCTAGGGTTTTTGTTATCTTTCTATGCAAACTTCGGCTCCTTTGTCCTTAGCCAGCTTCCGATCTATGATTTTGTGGGATTCCACAGTCTCAACATCCCCTTCTAGTGGCTCATTGCTTTGTTTTTTTCTTTAGTATTTTCTTGCTCCACCTCCTAGAGATGTTACGTATATTTTCATAGATCTTCAATGTATCTCAGCTACTCAATACTCTCCTGTTACTACCATCGGAAACAAAACCATTTGTTGGTTACTTATGTCCTATCTGAGTTCGTATCGAGTGACCCAAGGTTCATGTCTGTTTGGGTTTCCAACAAAGCCTCTAAAACTATCGGCCCTCCTGGTAAACCAGAAGGCAACGCAGCTCACCAAGTGCACTGTGTCGTCTCACTCAAGATAGTCTTAATGGGTGGCTATAAGACTCATGTGTTTGCAGCCTAGGATTGAGTGGGATATCTAGGATCTGTGCACTAAGAGTTCGATTGTAACTTATTAGCGCAATACACTGTTATTACAATTTATGCAGGAAATATAATGACTCATCCATTTATCTTATCAATAGCTACTGAAAGACAATAAATATACACATGCATAAAATCATATAACACAGATATTACCATGGTTCACCCCCCCTGGGCTACGCCCACAAAGATATGGATCTTATCTCTTTTATTATAGTCGTTTAGTCACTATAGCACTGCGTGCTTACAACTCTTCTCGGTTCGGTAAGATATATATGAGGTAGACTAGATCGGACCATGCTCCTCAACCTACAATCTAACCCTCAAGATTTTCCCTCCTCCTTCGTCTCTAGCTCAACAACTTACAAAAGTAGGTCATACAACAAAATATTACATAGCAACTTTCCACAACAATTCTCTCTATTAAATATGAATAGTCCCTTCTATGAGACCTAGGTATCTCTATTTATACGTTTCTAGCTCTTCAACCATTACAATACATTACCAAAACCCTAACCCTACCATTGTTAGGTCTTCCATGCATGTGCGTGTGCTTCTTTTCCTTCCAGCCATTTCTTTCCTCGTGCATGCCTTCTTTCCCAAAATTGCCTTTCTTTCCGCCTTGGCCTACTTACAACATATCATCATCAATGGAATGAAGAAAGCAGGAACATAAGAAAATTGTATTACTTGGTTTCATCACATGTGAAGCCTTTAATTGCAAATCTTTGAGGAAAAATATTTTTAAAGGAGGGTATTATGTTATGCCCCAAGGGGAGCATACATAGGGATAAATGTATATGATATGACCCCGAGGGGGGGAATACATGGGCCTAAATGTACATGTAACATGTAAATATATATGTAATAGGGTCATCCTAGTAGTAAAGGGGCCTCATGTGCAAGTGTGAATAGGTATATATAGAGATCATGTATTCATTATTGTGGACATGTGAATGGTGAAGTATGGATGTAATTGGTTATTTGGAGGAGGTTCTCTTATTCGTTAAGGATTTATTGTGTAACTTATCTATCTTGGAGTTGTGATCCACACTCACATTATGTACATGGTGTGTACTTCTATTATGTTATGATAATTTAAGAATTTGGGTCATTACAAGTTGATTGAGAAATACAACCATCATCAAATCATTGAGTAGTGTGCCATTTTTGTTATTCCTAAGATCAAAGGGACTAGGTGTATGACATCAATAATCAATGATGAAGAATCAAGGATTGGAAATGGTCTAAAATGAAAAATGATCATGGTTTAGTGAAAATAAAGGGAGGGGGAAAGGAGATGATACTATATAAAGAAGAAAATAATTAAGAGAGGAATAAAGAGTGAGAAAGAAAAAAAGAATAAGTAAAGGAAAAATTTGGCTGGAGGGCATGAACATGGGTGGACTAAGACGAGAATACAATGAAACTAAGAACTCAACCAACCCAAGATGTTACATATTACTGATGGAAATAATGGAAATTCACCACATACCCATTAATCAACCTATACATAAGCTTGAAGGCTTCTGCATCCGATTGGATCCTTCTCCATTGGAATACTCATTCATCGATGATTTCTTCCTCTGGACAAAATTCCTACAAAATGGATTAGCATTGTGGGTGGCTCTTACTTCACAACACAAAAAAACTATTGATTTAATGAATGCATATATATGAATGCAGAACACTCTGTATGAGACCCTGATCCAAGTGGATATTGGTGGTCACCCACCTATTCCAACTGACTCCTCTTGACAATTTTTAGTTCAACACGTTCTTATGTAATTATTTGTAATTTTGGGTTCTACACTTCTGGGGATGTCTGAAGCCCTACATATCTTCCAAGTGGATATTGGTGGCTGCCCACCTAATCCAACTGGATTATTTTGGAAGTTTTCGTGTCAATACATCTTTCTGTACTTCCAGGGTCATTTTGGGACCCTAAATAGTGTTTTTTTGGCTTGCCACAGTCAAACTGTAGACATAGTCAAAGTTTGATGACATAATTTGTATTTCTCGAAAATACCTTTCCAATGGGCTACCATGAACCTAAAACAAAGGTCATATGAAAAAGTTACAACCTCGGGAAGTTGAGGTACCAACTTAGCCATCGGGGCCCACAACTTTTGATGTTTCATCTCCTAGGGTTAGGTTTTTGGATTTATAGGGTTTTGAAATTCATGAGTAATGTTAAAAAGGCCTTTGGAGCCTCATTGTAATCATTGTTCTCAGATGCATGCGTGTATCAACCACATTTCTTCTCAGAGATAACTACCACCATTCGAGCAAGTTGTTTTCAGTTCTGCAGTTTTACAATTTTAGCCTATTTTATTTATTCAATAGAATTTCTTGTTCAGTGGACATATGTTGTTGTTCTCCGTATCTCCATGTTATTGTATTCAATTTTTTATTCATTTCATTCTGCTCATAAATATGGATCAGTGGTATTAGAGTGGTTTTCTCTTCATTTATTTTTCTTCGTGCATGTCCCTGACAAGATCTGGGTAAAAGAAGTTGGGACTTGAACCAGTTGATCCTTTTCAAGATCGATTGAACCGAGATCGAAAAAAACCCATGGGGGGCGAGAAGAAATATGATGGAGCAGGAGATCCTTTTAATATTTTTCTCGAGGAAGCCCTTGTGTGACAAATGAATGAAATGATGTATAACTTTGCATAGATCCTTTGACGACTTCCCACAGGAGACTCATCTTCATCAAGAGGCCATGCAACCCCCTTCATGGTAAAAGTAAATTTTGATATTCCATTATTTGAAGGACTGATAGATGAATATGCTATAGATAAATGGTTGAATTTGCTCGAAGGGTATTTTTCGATCCACAATTTTTTCGACAGGGAAAAGATTACTTTTTCACTCCTCAAAGTTGTCCCCCGTGTTAAGGACTAGTGGGATACTTACTCTGAACAAAGGGCCATATAGTAATCTACAATATTTATGGTATCCCTGACATGGGATTCCTTCAGGGATTCCATTAAAGAAAAATACTACCCTGTTGGAAGCTACGAGGACCAGTAAACAAGATGGATCACGCTGCATCAGGAAAGGGACTAGACAATACCATATTTCACCAATATTTTCCATACCTTGTGCACCAAATTGGGTATAAAATAATTTGAATGACATCTGGTGCTCAAATACCGTGATTGTATGCATAGATACATTAAAAAAGAAATGGAGTTTATAGACATCGCCTCATTAGGTGCGAATTATAGATATGTTGTCAAGATCGAGCAAAAATTTATGCAGAAGAGGTAAAAGTTTGGATTTGTAAACGCCTCACAGCTAAAGTAAGGGAAAAAATTGCCCCAACCCAAAATAAAAGGGACAAAGAAAAGATGGCCACTCCCAATTAGCAACACAAGAAGGGTAATGAGAAGTCGAAGAAAGAGACAGGAAAGTGGCATGAATACCATAAAATCCCTTGGCACAACACGGAAGAATGTCGCTCTAAGAAATCATTGGTGGTCGAGCTGAAAGATTCCGAGTCAGAGGTAAATTCCAACTCCAAATCAAATCTAGAAGGAGGGAAGCAGATTATCGATGTCGAACCCAACACCATTGTCGCTACCACCAAAGTACAGCCAAGCGAACCAAAAGAACCAGAGGAAGGGGAATGCCTCTTTCACTCATAGATGTGGGTAAAGGGGGCTCCACTTCATTTCATTTTCGATAGCGGAAGTCAAAAGAACATGATCTCAGTAGAGGTTTTCAAGCATCTAGACCTACCGATGGCATTGTACCCACTAACCTACACCATCGGTTGGCTTCGCCAAGGAAGAGATCTCTGCATCAACCAATAATGATGTCTTCCCTATGACATCAAGCCCTTCAAAGACAAGGTATTGTGTGATATTTCTCCCCTTGAAGTTTGTGATGTTATTTTAGGGCAACCATATTTGTGGAAGTGACATGTTGTGTATGAGTCTAGAACCTGTAGTGTTATTATTACTTTGGGTAGAAAATTGTACAGGATACCAGAGGTAGCGTCGCCTACTGTTATTTCTTTAATATCTTCTAAGGAATGTAGTAAGGTCATTTCACAGACCGAGAAATTCGTCTTCTTTGTGATATGTGCTCACAGTAAGTAGAAGGTCACTGCCACATTCGTGGCCTCTACACAGAGCCTCTATTTATAGTAGAAGCAAGTGGACGGGATCGTGGAAGAGTACATAAACATATTCTCCTCACCCATCAGGGTATCGATGCATTGCCAAGTCAATCATCCAATTGATCTAACCCCCAGTTCACCTCTGCCTAATGGACAAGTCTATTGTCACTCGTTGATGGAAAATGACGAAATCAAGCATCAGATCTAATATCTTCTTCAAAAGGGGCACATCATACCCAACTCCTCCCCTTGCGGAAGCCCAATTGTACTAGTGCAGAAGAAAGACATGACATGGAAGCTCCACATTGATTATAGACCATTCAACAAAATCATAGTCAAGAACCGGTACCTAATTCCCCGAATTGATGAATTTCTTGGCTAACTCAAGGGGGAAAAGTTCTTCAACAATATTGACCTAAAGTCTAGCTACCACCAATTTCCCATCGAATTGACTGATGTATGGAAGAAAACTTTCAAATCTAAAGAAGGTCTCTTTGAATGGTTGGTCATGCACTCTGGATTAACAAATGAAATAACCACTTTCATGAGGTTGATGGATTATGTATTGATACCCTTCACCAAATATTTTGTGGTGGTATATCTAGATGACATCCTCATCTTCAGTAGAACTTGGGAGGATCACATGCAATATATTCAACAGGTTTTGAGAAATCTGCGGCAACACAAGCTATATGCCAACTTGGAAAAATGCTCCTTTGGCATGAACATGGTCAAATACTTGGGATACATTGTTGATGAGCATGCGGTACATGTGGATCCAGCTAAGATCCATGTCATCCATGATTGGCTAGCCTCGACCACACTAACCGAGCTTCAGATCTTTTTGGGACTCACCAACTTCTACCGATGGTTCATGTTGGGATTCTCCCATATTGCATGGGCCCTCAGCCAAGTGACCAAGGGTGGTGGAAAGGAAAATTTCACATGCAGGAAGGAAAAACAACAAGCATTTGATGATCTGAAGCATCACTTGTGCTTAGCTCCAGTACTATCCTTACCCGATATGCAACAACCATTCAAGATTGAGACTGATGCATCCAAGTATGTTGTAGGCACAGTTCTCACTCAACACGATCATCCAATAGCATACCATAGTGACACATTCTCAGATACCATACAAAAATACCCCACCTATGACAAGGAAATGTATTCCATTGTGCAAGCATGTTGTCAATGGAAACTAATTATGGGAAAGGAGACAATCATGCACAATGATCACAAGCCTATGTAGTTCATACAGACCCGAGAGAATTTACAGAATGACCACCATCAAAAGTAGTCCACGTACCTGCAACAATTCCATCTCAACATCAAGTATAAGACACAGAGCACAAATTATGTCGCTAACTGCCTCAATCGACCTACCATGGTTGCACTCACCATCATGCTCCATTCTTGTGGGCATGAGGCATCTGAGTGGCCCCAAATTTACCAGTGAGATCCTGATTTCTCCACCACCTATCATCTCTCGGGTACAGGCATGAATGTCACTGATTTTTACATTCAGGGTGGATTGTTATTCCATATGGGCCATCTTTGTGTTCCTGCAAGCGAGCATGAAAATATGATTTGGGAGGCTCACTACAGTCGGATGGTAGGACATTTTGGAGTGGAGAAAACTATGGTCATTATACATAAACATTTTTGTTGGCCAAAACTTCGACAGGACGTCAGCAAGTATATCAGTTCTTGCAATGCTTGTGCCATTACCAAGCCAACCATCAAGAAAGAAGGCTTATACACCCCTCTTCCTACTCCCAAGAGGCCTTGGGAATCCATATCGATGGATTACACACAGGTCAAGGGCACTCACCAACAGAGGATCCAACTTTATCAGGTTATCAAGGTAGGGAAACTCCTGCACCAAGGAAAGTGGCTCACCCAGAGCCAAATTCAATAGAAATTTCCTCACCTGATGGGGGCACTCAACGCAATGGAGACCATTGCTTCCTAAGGGGGGAGGACTGATTCAGGTGGATATTGGTGGCCACCCACCTATTCCAACTGGCTCCTCTTGACAATTTTTAGTTTAGCACATTCTTCTTTAATTCTTTGTAATTGTGGGTTCTACACTTCTAGGGTTGTCTTAATCCCTACACAGTGTCCAGGTGGAGATTGGTGGTCACCCACCTAATCCAACTGGCTTATTTTGGAAGTTTTCATATCAGTGCATATTTTTGTACTTCCAGGGTCGTTTTGGGGCCCTAAACAATGGCTTTTTGGCTTGCCACAGTCAAACTATAGATGAAGTTAGAGTTTGGCGACATAATGCGTATTTCTCGAAAAGACCTTTCCAACAGGATATCACGCACTTAAAATGGAGGTCATATGCAAAATTTACGACCCTAGGAAGTTGAGTTACCAACTTACCCATCAAGGCCCACATAACTTTTGGTGTTTCATCTCCTATGGTTAGGTTTTTGGATGTCTAGGGTTTCAAAATTCATGATTAATGTTAAAAAGGTCTATGGAGCCTCATTGTAATCATTCTTCTCAGACAGATGCGCATAGCAGCCACATTTCTTCTCAGAGATAACTACCACCATTCGAGCAAGTTGTTTTCAGTTTTGCAGTTTTACAGTTTCAACCTATTTTATTTATTCAACATAAGTTATTGTTCACTGGATATCTGTTGTTGTTCTCCCTATCTCTATGTTATTGTATCCAGTCTGTTATCCATTATTTTCCACTCATAAATTTTGATCAGGCCCTGCATAGAGGATAATTGACATCATCTCTTTTTTCATCCCCTTACCATGTTTTATCTAAAACCAATACAAGAAATTCTATTGCACCCTTGACGCCTCCCTAAAAACAAATCCAAAAATGATAGTGTTTTTATATATCTTCTATTTCCACTAGGAACACTTGTGAATTTAACTTATTAACCAAGGTTTCCAATGTACTTGTGATATGTCATGCACTGTATGTGTGGGCTACAAATTATTAATTTGCATTAATTTTGTCTAATATGCTTCTATAAAAAGGAAATTGCATGACATCACTCTTCATAAATCAAAGGCTAGATATAGCATAAAGAAAATGATATGCTATTATGTTAATATCAACTAGACATGTATTCCAACAATGCATACAAACTATCTACAAGAGATCTCCAATTTAATCCTAATTGAAAGATTAATTATAAGTATTGTAGCATTATGTATGTGTGAACTGTAATTCCTACTAGTCTATGGCTCTCCCATGTAGTGCAATTGAAATTATTGTATCAAACAAGTGATCATATCACTATCATAGCAACACAAATCTAATAGGTTGAGTTGGAAATTCAATTCCACCATACATATGTGAACACGGTTCATAAATGAAATAGAACAAAAACAAAGTAAAATTGGAATGATAAATAAATAAAGAAATACAAACTAATTTATATACAACAAAGTGAATACAACAACTATCTATAGATCCACATCTCATGCTCTCTAGAGTGCCCCCCCTCTAGAGAGCAGGGATATATATATATATATATATATATATATATATATATATATAGTTTGACTTGGTATGAATCGTAACTAAATCTGAATTGCTTGGAATATAAAAGAATGGGAATTAAAAACTATAACCAAACCCTATGATTCTAGAATATGGTATCAATCATAAATTGTAGAGTTTAAGACCACACCAAATGCATTTACATGGCATCAAAGAATTAATAATATTGGTCACAATATCAATATTCCTAGAGAACATATTTATAGTTTGAATCGAGAACATCATCGATCATCTTCAATGCATAACCTTGATCCTTTGTCTTCACACCTTTGTTGAATCAAATTAATCCTTCGCTACGTTAATCCCATATTTGACTTCCATGTATTCAACCTCACCTGATGATCATGAGAGGATACCTTGTAACTTATCATTCAATCTATAGGGTTGTGTTAAGGCTTGTATAACTTTAAGACACCTAAGTAATATCTATACTTGAACTCAAATTCACTACATAAATAATAAACATCTTTAAAATTCATTCAACGTATCTTATGACTTTTATAGATCAAGGTTTGGCAAGGAGAAGTTTTTGCAAGATCATGATGGCTTTTAATGAGGATAAAGATTACCAAAATAGACAAGTAATAGGAAAAAATGATATCAAGTTGGGGTCCCCTCAATAAACTATGTACTTATTCTCATTTATTTCCATGAATTCAGCCTTATTGTACAAATTTAAAATGTTTTTGAAACATTGACCCTCCCTTTTTGATCCAAAATAAATAGTAGAATATCATCAACGAGCAATAAGTGTGTGTTTGTCTCATATATTCATATTCTCAAACCTTTGATTCTCCTCATTCTCCTATCTTCACTAGTGGCTCTACTTAATTCCTATGATACCAAAAGAAAGAGGTAGGGTGAGAGTGGTAAGCCCCATCTAAGCCCCCTTGAAGGATTAAATAATTTTGTTTTTAATCCATTAATAAATACAACAAAGGAGGCAGTGGTCACACATCTCATAATCCACTTGTCCAAAGGAAGTGAGAACCCTATGCAAATTATGATTAATTTAAGGTACAACCATGAGACCTTATCATACACCTTAGAAATATCTAACTTGATCACTACTGTTGAAATATGTGAGGTTCTGATAGCATGTAGTCCCTCTTGTTTTTATCCTATAGCATAACGTATCTAGCACCCTTAAGAACCTAAACTACTTAGGTGAGATTACTTTTGAGAGGATAGTCTTCAATATAACTGTAATGACCTTGGAAATAATTTTGTAAATGTAATTTTAGAGGGAGATATGCCTAAAGCCATCAAAATTATTAGGACAATCCCCTTTTGGAATGAGAGAAATAAAAGTGGAATTAAAATATACAACCACTATCCTATAAGTTCTCACTTCTTCAACCATTCTAAGTAGGTCCTCACCCAACAAGTCAAAAAACTCAATCTATAATTCCACAGTACAACCATCTAGGTATAGACTAATATACTTATTAAAGGAATTAAGAACATAAAGAAGTTGCTCCCTTCTTTAAACATCTCCTTAAAATGTTTCACTCCTAAATCAACTAGATCCTGAAAGTTGTCGGCATTCCTTCCTTCCTTGTTGGTTAGTTCCAAGATTGTATTAACACTCTTTCTGTTATTGGAAAATTTTAATACTCTTTTGTATTTTGATCCCACAATTCAATCTAGGTATCCTTACTCTTGGGCCTCCATTCCCTTTCCCTATTCATAAGTAACTTTGCCTTTTTTTTTTTTACTCCAAATCCTACAAAATGAACTTATCCTCATCACTAAGATAACATTCCATATTAGTATAAAAAATTGATTCCAAGTTCTTCTCCACTTATTTTAATTGACCACCCCTTTCTCTATATTTTTCCTACCTATTCTTCCACCTTCTCCTTAACCCTTTTCAAAAAATTTACAAATTGTTCACAAGAAGTTCCCTCCTGTGAATGATCATACCTCAACCAATTTACCTTCACTAGATCATGAAATGTGTCCTTTCTTTCCCATCATGTATTAAACATGAAAGGATCTCCCAAATGGATCATTTTTATTCAATTCCAAAACAACTAGAAAGTGATCTAAGCATTTATTGGATCCTACCCATGAATGATACCTTTCCACCTTCTATAGAAAGTCCCCATGGATCAAAAACCTATCAAGCCTATTGGAAACACAATCTTTCCATGGTCTATTATTTCTCTAAGTTGGCTTAATATTAATAGGCTCAATTTCCACAACACCTACCAGATTAAAC
>ML823692.1:40601-56098 GCA_009831015.1 Picea engelmannii
GCATGTTGTTGTTACTGCTCTCAACTTGTCACAGTTTGCAAATGCAAATTTCAAAATTATTTTTCAGAGCTTGCATTAGGTTTTCTATGGATTATGTTTGGTTTTGTTAGCCTCCCCCATTTTCTTTCCTGCTACATCCTTTCGTATTCTCGCTCGGCCTAGTGTTTTGTATCATTATTGGCCTTTTTTTTTTCTCAAAGAAGGAATCCATTTCCTCTTCCTGCGGATGAATCCCTTACCTATGGAACTGTTTCCCCTAAATTGAAATGGTTCTTTTTTTTTAAAACAAAATCAGTGATGCTAAGATTCTGGTGCATATCGAAAGCAGAGGTATCACCCTCTCTAGGAAACTTTGGCTACCATATCCTATGTTAAAGAACATCAATGTCAAAGTCGTTGTAACGTACTCTGATAGAGAAAAATGCCTTAAATGATCAATGATAAAAAATGAAAAAGGAAGATTTCTATCATTTTCATCAAATGTTTCTTTCCTGGTCAAATCCAGCAGCATCAAACGTATTTTCACTCCAGAAACTCCTTTATTCCAAGTTTTTAAAATGTTCGTTCGTATAACTAGATATTTTGAATTTTGTAAATTTTTCTTAAATATCACATAGTTCAAAGTTTGTTATCATTCATCGGTCACAGGCCATTTAGATACCAAGTCAGGGAAATTGGAGGTTGAATTGGAACAACTATAAAGATGTTATTAATTGTCTTAATTATTGGTGTATACTTATGGTTGATGGGCATAATTAATGATCTTTTAACCTTAAATCTTGATCTCATGGGTATGCATTGAAGATGCTGGTATATTCTTAGTAGTCCTCCTAAATGAATGAGACAGAATTATTTTTCATAACTTCTTTATTGTGCATTGAAGATGCTGGAATCAGTTAACATGTTTATATTTTACATTTACCTAATCACATTATAAAATTACTGTAATAATTAAAAAAGGTTAATATCTATACAAACCACATTTATTTAAGAAACACTACCAAATACCCCTTCAACAACCTTCCACTAATGCATGCCTAGACGCTTTCCAAATCACAACCAAGAGCCCCTCCAATGCTCACAATGCATGTCTAGATGCCTTCCAAGCGCACCTCCAATGCTAGCGCTGCAATAACCTATAGGCGTTGATGTGGCTACGCTAGTGTAAGTACACAGAAATTTGTGGTTTGGGACATGGGGTGTTGGAGATGATGTGTGAAATCATTGTTTGATATTGTTTCAACAACAAATTAGGCAGATCTCAGGTACATGGTATATTGTAGCTTAATTACAACTAGCACAACCGCAAACACTTGGATCGCAAACACTTGAATGGTGAGCGCGGAAAGTTTTATGTTGGTAAAATTTCCAGCGCAGTAAAAAACGTCAGTAATTATTTCTAATCATTTGAAGCAGCAGTTACTAATATTAAAGCTAGTATTAATAATATGATGGATCATTATTATGTCAATCATATTAATCACCTTTTTCAATGAGGAACTAATATGTAACTAATATGTTTTGTCGTACAATGTAACAATTAAGAATATTCTGAGCATATGCAATAAAGTGTATTAAAAATTCATTTGTAAATAAAATCTCATTAAATCTAACCATTTTCAATAATTATACATCTATCAATTAATTAGAAAAAAATTAAACAAAATAATAGTAAATATTAAAATTGTAAAATTGTAGATGTACACTTATCAGCTAATTAGAAAAATAAAATAAACAAAATAATAGTAAATAATAAATTTTGAAGCATGCATATATGACACCAACAATATTAAAGTATTGATAATAATATATAAATTAATTTTACTATTAAATGAATTTATTTTTTTGATAAATTAAAATTTTAAAATTGTAGATGTACACCTATCAGCTAATTAGAAAAAATAAATAAATAAAATAATAGTAAATAAGAAATTGTTGAAACATGCATATATGACACCAACAATATTAAAGAATTGATAATAATAAATACATTAATTTAACAATTAAATGAATTTATTTTCTTAGATAATTTAAAATTTTCATGATGCTTTACTATATATATTAAAACCTATCTGTAAAAGACCTTTCTTTGCTAGGAAGGGATCTAAAAAAACGTTATATTTGTTCACGACTGCTCTTCGTCATATCATCTCCAACCCCAAAACGCCATTCCAATCAATTCTTGGGAAGGCGAGGACTTTGGAGACAAAACCATCTTCAAAATCCTGTCGTTCTGCCTGAAAAATGCATACTCCACAACGGACGTGAGGGAACTCATTTCTAACCATCTGCGTTTTGGCAAATAAGATTGAGACCGTCTGTAATCATCGTTTCTGGTTTTGGTTTTGCTAAGTGAAAAGAGCAATTTTAATTCGAAACCTATTAATCTGGAAGACAGAAAAAGCCAAGAAAAAACTAAGTGTTAGCCTCTTATTGTTTAAAGAAATCCCACTTAAAGTATCATGTTATCTATAAAAACTTTTTGCTTAAAGCAATATCAGCCTAATCTGAATCCCATCTGATATACAAAATATTATACATAAATAAATTAAATGCATTACTACAATATGAATACATTAATAAAATAGTGTTATAGTGAACGTAATGTATTCAGTAAAACATGATTAAGGTATTAATAGCAGGAACGCTTTAACAGTAAGTTCGTTGGCCACTAGACCAAACCCCTGCTCCCCTTATTAAAGTATTAATACATAAACACATTATTAATCAATATATTGATAAAATATTAATATACTAATAAAGTAATACATTATTAAAACAATACTATATTAATGAATATATTATTAAAGTATTAATACATCAATAAAAACATCATTAAAGTATTAATACTTTAATAAATAAATTATTAAAATATTATTATATCAAATTATGTTCATCACATCACATCATAAGGCATTATCGCATTGCAATGTTGATCAAATTTTCTTCATGAAATTGAGACATTAGGTTTTGTTCGTAACATGACATTGTAAGGTTCTTGTCATCATATTGCAAGGTAGGGTTTTTGTTTAGCACATTATGGGATTGGAATAGATTTGTCACATTTTGAAAGTGGGTTATATTTGTCCCACTGCAACGTCATGGAATGGTTGTCTCATTGCAATGTTGGGTGATGTTTTTCACATTGCGGCATAAGGTTTTGTACATAACATTGTGACAATGGCTTATGTTTGTCACATTGTGACATTTGCAAATGTTTATCACATTATGATGTTAGGATATTTCTATCACATTGCAATGAGCAGTCTATGTTAATCACATTGGGTTGATGATGTTATGTTCTTCACAGAGTGACAATACAAAATGTTCGTGACATTGCGACAATGGGGATATTTTGTTAAATTGTCATGATAGGGCAATGTTCATTGCATTGTGGCATTCGCATATGTTCGTCACCTTGTGGCATTAGGAAATGTTTGACACATTACGACATCGAGACCATGTTGATTATGGTTAACCATGTTGGACCATGTTTATTGTGGTTAGCCATGGTTTATTGTTGCATTGCAATGATGATAAGGTTTTATTCATTAGATTGTGACATGAAGTTTGGTTTTTCACATCACATCATAAGGTTATGGTCATCACATTGCAACATAGAGTTTTTTCTTATCACATTATGGCATTAGAATAGGTTTATTACATTTTGATAGTGGGTTATGTTTGTCACATTGAAATGTCAAGGAATGGTCGTCTCATTGCAATGTTGAGATATGTTTGTCACATTGTGACATTAAGTTGTGTATGTCATATTGGGACAATGGGTTTTGTTTGTCATATTGTGACATTTACAAATATTTATCACATTATGAAATTATTATATTTCTGTCACATTGCGATGAGAAGGCATGTGTTTGTCATAGTGCGACATTTCAAAATGTTTCTCACGTTATGACATTAAGATATTTGTGTCACATTGTGACGAGGAGGCATATGTTTGTCATATTGTCGCATTTTGAAATGTTTCTCACATTATGATGTTAGGATATTTGTTTGACATCACATTGTGACAATAGTAAATTTTCATCAGTTTGCAATGACGAAGCTATGTTTGTCACATTCTTGAAATAGGGCTAGGTTCATAACATTGCTATCTCACCATGTTTGTCAAAATGTGATGATGAAGACACAGCTATGATTGGGGATATGTTCATTGCAAGGTAGGGTTTTTGTTTAGCACATTATGGCATTGGAATAGTTTTTTCACATTTTGAAAGTGGGTTATATTTGTCACGTTGGGACGTCACGGAATGGTCGTCTCATTGCAATGTTGGGCGATGCTTTTCACATTGAGGTATAATGTTTTGTACATAACATTGTGACAATGGGCTATGTTTGTCACATTGCGACATTTGGAAATGTTTATCACATTATGATGTTAAGCTATTTATGTCACATTGCAATGAGTAGGCTATGTTAATCACATTGGGTTGATGATGTTCTATTCTTCACAAAGTGACAATACAAAATGTTCATGGCATTGCCACAATGGGACTATTTTGTTAAATTGTCATGATAGGGAAATATTCGTTTCAATGTATCGTTTTCATAGGTTCGTCACATTGTGACGTTAGGAAATGTTTGACACATTACGACATCGAGACCATGTTGATTATGGTTAACCATGTTGGAACATGTTTATTGTGGTTAGCCATGGCTTACTGTCACATTGCAATATTGATAAGGTTTTATTTGTTATATTGTGACATCAAGTTTTGTTCGTCACATCACATCATAAGGTTATGGTCATCACATTGCAACATAGAGTTTTTTCTTATCACACTATGGCATTAGAATAGGTTTATTACATTTTGATATTGGGTTATGTTTGTCACATTGAAACTTCAAGGAATGGTCGTCTGATTGCAATGTTGGGCTATGTTTGTCACAATCTGACATTAGGTTGTTTATGTCACATTGGAACAATGGGTTATGTTTGTCACATTGTGACATCTACAAATGTTTCTCACATTATGACATTAGGATATTTATGTCACATTGCGACGAGGAGGAATATGTTTTTCATATTGCGACATTTCAAAATGTTTCTCACATTATGATGTTAGCATATTTGTTTCACATCACATTGTGACAATAGTAAATTTTCATCACTTTGCGACAACGAGGCTATGTTTGTCACATTTTGGAAATAGGGCTAGGTTCATAACATTTCTATGTTACTATGTTTTTCAAAATGTGAGAATGAGGATGAATCTATGATGGGGCTATGTTCATCACATTGCGATAGTAGGGCTATCATGGTCACGTTGCAACAATACTATGTTACTCATATTACAACTTTGACTTTACTTTTCATATTACAACATTGGGTTATGTTTGTCACGTCACAAGGTTGGTTCATGTTCCACACATTATGGAAATAAATTTGTCTCCATGTTTTTGAAGAAAATATAACAATTTTTTTCAATTGTCACAAAGATAGGAACTTTGAACTCATGTGATGTATTACATAGCAAAAAACTTAGAATCATACTTGTTCTAAATACATTGATAAAAAATCATCTTTAACTTTACAGATGATGATTTTTAGTTGTTCTAAATAAGTCTCCCACCCATAAAAATCTTTCATTAAATTCCACATAGACACACACATATAAAACTTTTATTAAAACCCCTATACTAAAAAGAATAAATTCCACAAACTCATTAAATCATATTTTCTAATCATTAAAATAAATGGATGTCTTATAACACCCTTTGTATAATATAACTAATTATGTATATTTATAATAACTAACAATATAGTTAATTATTATTATTATTTAATAAATATTAATTATTAATGTATCATTTATAATAACAACAAAGTATTAGTAATACTTTATTAATAATATTTGTAATGTCTATAATTTTTATTAAAGGGGTTGTACTTTCTAAGGCTCAAGAGATTGTACTTTTAGGAATTGTAGTGAAAGATGTATCCACAAATAAAAAGAAAGAAGTTAGAGCTTAGAGAGATAATGAATCTACCTATGAAGATGATGATGAATATACAACAGAGCAGTAATTGTTCTGAGCCATCCGGCTTACAGACTCCCAAGTAATATGAATATTAGACAGGGGGAGTCTATGCAATAGTTGTGACAGACCAAAGAACCATCATTCGAGCAGCTTGCAGAGTTTGAAAAGACAGATTTAGAGCAATCAGTTAGCAGAAGTAAAGTTTGATAGATTAATCAAGACTTCGTGATAGTATAGTGATAAATGGGTCAGCATTATCGACAATTGCGCAAGTAGAGTCTTGTAAAGTATGGAAAAAGATGGATTTGTAAGAACACTTAGCAGGTTTGGATAGATATATGATAGTGTACGACATAATGGATTCATAGATTGGTTAGGAGAGTGGTTCAAAGAAAAATGAACATTATCATAATGGATGATAATTACATAGGAAATGGCTCGAACAATGTTAATAGATTCCAATTTGAAAGATATGTTTTGGACACATGCAGTGCATACATCAGTTCACATTCAAAAGAGAGTAATTCTCATAAACAACAATGACAAAATTCCCTACGAACTATGGAAAGGAAGTGCAGGAAACAACCTCTACATCAAGGTAACTCAAGGTAATATTTTATTAATTGAAATTTATGTTGATGATCTATTGTTTTGGAAGTACTAATGACAGGTTAAGACAGAAATTTGCAGAGGATATGCATAATGAATTTGAAATGTTATTACTTAGAGGACTATCCTTCTTTTTGGGTTTTTATATATTTCAAAGAAACCAAGGAATTTTTATTTCTCAAACAAAGTATATCAAATAAATGCTAAAGAGGTTTGGAATGGAAGATTGCAAACCAGCTACCACTTCTATGTAAACCAGTTGCAAGTTGAGAAAAGATGATTATTCAAATTCTATAGACTAGAGGAAATACAGGTCAATGATTGGTAGCTTACTATATGTGACAACATCCAGTCCAGATGTAATACATGCAGTTGGACAGTTGGCATGATTTCAAGAAGCACCAAAGGAATCACATGTATTAGCAGTGAAGAGAATTTTCAAAGATCGCAACGAAACATAAGAGTTTGGATTATGGTATCCAAAAGGAAAGGATATATCACTTATTGCCTACATAGATGCAGATTGGGAAGGTTGTATTGATGAAGGACGAAGCACCAGTGGAGAAGCGTTCTACTTGGGTGAGTGTTTAGTATCATGGCTAAGCAAGAAACAATCATCAGTATCTTTATCTACAGCTGAGGCAGAGTATATTGCAACAACATCATGTTTTACATAGGTTCTTTGGATGAAACAAGATCTGACAGATATACAGGTTGAGTATGATGAGCCCATTCTAATCTATTGTGATAATACAATCCCCATGAGTATCTCAAAGAACCCCGTAATGCAATCCAAGATGAAGCACATTCCAATCAAGTATCAATTTATATGGGAGAAGGTTGCAGAAAAGAACATCAGAGTTGAGTATGTGGGAAGAAAATAATAAGTGGCAGACATATTTACAAAACCACTTCCACAGGAAACCTTTGAATATCTTCACTAGAGCCTAGGAGTGATTTCTACTCCAAAATGAACACTTTTGAATGCTTATCTTATATGTATTAGATGTATACCAGGAAGCACCATAAAGAGGACAAAGGGGGAGAGATCTATCATCTATGTAAAAGGTAAATGCTTGGATAGAGAGCACAGAGGCATGTTTCCAAGGGAAATGATTGTCACAAGGGAAGAATGAGCGATATGATTTTAGAGTGATACCCTTTATCAAAGGGGGAGATATTATTCATATCAAGGGACAGAGAGTAATCAGAGGATTATAAACACAAAGAAAAATCAAAGGCATGTAGACAAGGGGAGAAGCCCCAAGGATAGTTCAGTTAGGGGGAGCATCTCCAAAGGGATATACCCTTTTCCATTGATGTCAAAGGGGGAGAGATAGAAACATTGATAAAGAGTATAAGCATGAATGTTATCATGACTAAGTCTTTCCATCAATGTTGGTGTTGCCATCAATGCTAAAGGGGGAGATTGTCAAATAGTTGGCTTAGGTTGATAGATAGTTGGTATGGATTGTTGGTTTTCATTGATTTCAACTATTGGAGAGTGATATTATAGTTTGATGTCAACCCTTAGTGATTAATGCCAATCCTTGGAGAAAGCACAGTAGCAAATTCTAGTAGCAAAAAGGTTTGGGTAATGGAACCAAGTTTGTTTGATGTAAAGATGACTCATTATTTTCTTGTCATGGTTGATAATAAGTACAAATGTGTGAACTCCAAACTGGTCCCCTTATGGTGAAAGTCCTCATGGGAGAGTTGTCCTAGAAGTATGGTTAGAGAACCCATTCTTATTTGTGGAATAATGAGATGAAGGTAAGTGAATTTTTCAGTGAAAAATATCCTATATGTATAGAGCTTGTCATGCCATTTTTTGTGGTATGTGGAACGTCAAATAACTCCTCATGGTTAGAGAGTTATGGCTATGAGAAGTTGGAGAACCTAGGTTTGGGTAATGGTCCCAAGTTTGTTTGATGGATAACGGTATGAGTTTTTATATATTTTCTAGTAATACTATTCTATATGGATAGTACATGTCATTCCATTTCTGGTGGTATGTGGAACGTCACATAAATCCTCATGGTTTGAGATTTATGGCCTTACGAAGTTGGAGGACCCTCATATGTCATCTAGAAGCCCCAAAAGGTCAAAGTAGTGAAAGTGGTTTAAGAGATTTTAGAAGGTAAATAATAAAGTGAAGTGATGAGTGTAATATAATTCAAAGTGAATAAAAATTAAATTATTTAAATAATAAATTTAATGGAGAAATTAGAAGTGGGTTAACCTTAAAATAAGGAAAGTGGGCAAAGTGACCTAGAAGATGTTTTTAAGGAAGCAACTTGGAGATTATAAATAATAGGAAAGACTCTCTCATTTTTGACACACTTGAGCATATTGAATACCTATAGGTGTATGAGGTAGCCAAAGGACATCTAAGCTGAATTTCTGAGGGGAGGTGAAGAAAAGAGGGCCGGAATTCAAGGAAGGATAAGTTCTTTTGATGATGCTTTCTAAGGTATGTTATTTATAGGTCATCTCACCATTTTCTCAATAGCATTTTTTTCTAGAATGACTTAGACCGTGAAATTTCTATGCCATTGAGGAAACATATCCAAGTATCTGTGATAGAAATTTCAGCTTGTGGGTCATTTAATTTTTGGAGTTACACTCCGTGGAAAATAGGGTTTGTGGCTAGTCCTGAAACTAGTCAAAAAAAGGTGTTTCAGGTAAAAACGTCATAAATTCTTCATAACAGATCCAAACTAAGTAAGATCAAATGTTTTGGTTAGAGTATAGGATTTAATATTATGTGTAAAATATTTAGATCAATTGAACAAATATTCTGTGTGGGGAACCCTCTACAATGTCTCTCTATCATACGCCAGAATTCAACAAGGTATGCCATTTTTTCTATAACTCCTTTTCTGAGGGGTTCCAAGTAGTGACACCTAGAGGAATTGCATAAAGCACACTGACGAAAATTTTCTGTCAGTTTCATATCTTTATTCATTACAGGTACAAAGTTATGATTATTTCAAGTTAGGGTTGTTGACTAATCCAAAACTAGGCATGTGAGACTAAAGAAAAGTTCGATGAAAATGCTAGTCTCTTATTGTTAAAGTTAAGGAAGGTTTGCAGGAATGTGATCATATAAAGCAGGTCTTTTACAGAGTTACAAATCAGATTTGGATGATGAAATTGATGATACCATTTGGTTGAGGTACATGTCGGGTATATGATTGAGACAAGTAGTTGATGAGTCGGCACATACATGAGGAGTATAGTTGATGATGTCGGTACATATTTATGATTCATAGTTGATGAGTAGTTGACACATGATTGGTAAATACTTGGTACATGGTTGGAGGCACTTTTTAGTAGTATTGTTTTCACATTGTTTATGGATGATGTAGCATACTTGTATTATTAGAAGCACATATTGATATTTGTGATGATTATGTGTTTTTGTGTTATAATTGGTTGATGAACATATTTGAGGGTTTTCTTGGTGATTGATATTGGTGAGTAGATTTGATTTGGTTGAGAAAATTGATGAGACAGGTTGTTGTGATAGGTTTTTTGGACAAGTTGTTGTGACAGGTTGTTGTGACAGGCTATTTGTACAGGTTTGGTGCATGGTTGATGCACTTGTTCATGGTACAGGTTGAGGTACAGGTTGGTGCATGGTTTACGCACTTGTTTATGGTACAGGTTGATTACAGGTTGGTTGGTACAGGTTGGTGCATGGTTGATGCACTTCTTTATGGTACAGGTTGATTACAGGTTGATGTACAGGTTGACGCATGGTTGATGCATGATTCAGGTTATTTGTACAGGTTGTTTGGTACAGGTTGATTGGTACAGGTTTACAAAAGTATATCTCACAGTGATAGTGTGACAGTGGTTCCATCATTCTACGTATATGATCCAGGTGGATATTGGTGGCCACCCACCTATTCCACTTGGACCCCCACCATTGCTTCTTTAAGTTTTTTAGTTTTCGCACAGTTTACTATTTTTAGCAATTTTTTGGGTCGTGAACTTCTAGAGCCATTTTGAGGCCCTAAACGACATTTTTTGGGGTAATTTGCGGTCACAAAATTTCATCATGAAATTTTGTGAAAAATGTTGTATTCCTCGGATAGATCTTTCCAATGGGCTATCATATGCCTAAAACGGAGATCGTATGCAAAAGTTACGACCCTAGGAAGTTGATGTACCAACTTACCCAAACGGGGCCCACATGACTTTTGGCGCTTCGTCTCCCAGGGTTAGGTTTTTGGATGTCTAGGACTTTTGGCATTCCCGTTTATTGTAAAAGGGCATTCAGAACCTCATTGTAATCATTTTCTCATGGATGCGAGTAGCGGCCACATCTGTTCTCAAAGATAAGCTACCAGCGCCCTAGCTAGTTTATTTCCATTCTGTCTGTAAGCATATTTCAGTCATTTTTTATTAATGAAATGAAGTCTTATTTCCACTGCATCTTTGTGTTTATGTGTATTTATGTATTTCATTGTGTTCCTACATAAATCTGGATCAGTGGTATCAGAGCAGTCTTCTCATTCTCGATCCTTCTTTGCATGTCCCCAACGAGATCAAGGTATAAGGAGTTGGGGCTCGATATGGTTGAACCTTTGCAAGATCAGCCTCGCAAACCCCGACGACCGCCCATGGGGGAAGAAAAGAAATATGAGGGAGTAGGAAATCCTATCAAAATTTTGCTCGAGGAGGCCCTCGAGAAACAAAGGAACGCGATGATGGACAACTTTGCCCAGATTCTTCAACGAATTCCGACTGGTGGTGCATCGAAATCCAGCCGCCACTCTGGAGGTGCCACTCCTTTTAAGGTACAAGTAAACTTTGGCATTCCCATATTTGATGGCCAAATAGATGCATATGTCGTAGATAGATGGTTGAATCTGTTAGAAGGATATTTATCGGTTCATGACTTTTCCGACCGAGAAAAGATTATTTTCTCACTCCTCAAAGCCGCCCCCCATGTGAAGGACTGGTGGGAAACCTACTCGGAGCAAGAGGGTGAGGGAGAACCATCTTTGTTCTCGGCCGCACCCACTTGGAATTATTTCTGAGACGCCATCAAGGAACAATATTATCCCATGGGGACCTATGAGGACAAATACATACAATGGACTACGTTGCGGCAGCAAAGGGACCAAGATGTGCATGAGATGACGAATCTGTTTCATACCCTATGCACAAAGTTGGGTATCAAAGATTCAGAGAAACATTTGGTGTTAAAGTACTGTAGTTGTATGCACATATACATTCAGGAGGAAATGGAGTTCCTCGACATCTCCTCACTTGGTGTGGCATACCAATATGCTGCCAAGTTTGAGAAAAAGTTCAAACAGAAGAACCAAGACTTTGGGTCTGCAAATCAGAAGCACGGGAAAGGTACACCCAAACCAAAAAACAAAGGACCAAGACAAGGCGGGGCAACCCAGGACAACCCTCCAAAGACACAAGCAAATAACAACACCACGAAGCCAAAAAAGGACACGGGGAAGTGGTGTGAGTTCCATAAGAGCCCCACTCACAACACAAGTGAGTGTCGGGCCAAGAAGTCACTGGTAGCCAAGTTGAAGGCTTCTGAATCGGATGCATGCTCTGACTCTGAATCGGAACCTGACAAGGGGAATGATAGGGGGAAGATGATTATCGATGTGGAGCCCAACGCCACCATTGCCAACACAAAGATCCAGAAGGAGGAACCAAAAGATCCAAAGGAGGCAGAGTGTCTCTTCCATTCCAAGTTGTGGGTAAAGGGTTCCCCGTTGCAGTTCATTGTCGATAGCGGGAGCCAGAAGAACCTCATCTCAATAGAGGTTGTGAAGCAATTGGGCTTGCTGACCACAGCACAACCACAACCATACACCATCGGGTGGTTGCACCAAGGACGGGACCTCCGCGTCAGTCGACAATGTCGCCTTCCCTACAACATCAAGCCCTTCACGGATGAGGTATTATGTGGAATTGCTCCTCTTGATGTTTCTGATGTATTATTAGGCAAACCATAATTGTGGAAGCGACATGTTGTGTATGAGTCCAGGCCTCATGTTGTTATTATCACTTTGGGCAATAAGCTGTACAGGATACCGGAGATAGCACCGCCTACCACCATCTCCTTGGCTACTGTAAAACAATGTAGTAAGTTCATTTCCAAATCCAGGAAATTTGTTTACTTGATGATCCACCCTTAGGGAAAGTGGAAGACTGTGGCCATGACCTCTAGACAAGGCCCCACTACACGAAAACAAGATATGGATAAGGTCGTGGAGGAGTACGAGGACATCTTCACCTCCCTCGCAGGGTTGCCTCTACACTGCCAGGTCAAGCACCCCATCGATCTGACCCCAGGTGCACCGCTTCCCAATGGACCCATCTATCGATGCTCTATCCTAGAGAATGACGAAATCAAGAGGCAGATTGAGGAGCTATTGTAGAAAGGTCACATCCGGTCGACTTCATCACCCTGTGGGAGCCTGATTGTATTGGTGCAAAAGAAGGATGGGACTTGGAGACTCTGCATTGACTATCAGGCATTGAACAAGATCACTGTTCGGAATCGGTACCCGATCCCACGGATTGATGACCTTTTTGACCAACTCAAGGTGGGCAAATATTTCAGCAAGATCGACTTGAAGTTTGGGTATCACCAGGTACCAATCGAACCCTCTGATGTGTGGAAGACTGCATTCAAATCCAAGGAGGGCCTTTTCGAATGGTTGGTCATGCCTTTCGGGTTGACGAATGCCCCTGCAACCTTCATGAGGCTAATGGATGACATCCCGTGGCCATTCACCAACTCATTTGTAGTGGTGTACTTGGATGACATTCTGATCTTCACCCAGACTTGGGAAGAGCACCTCCACCATATCCGACAAGTCCTCCAAACATTACGGCAACACAAGTTGTGTGCCAATTTGGAGAAATGCACTTTTGGCATAACCCAGGTTCAGTATCTGGGATACATTATTGATTGATGCAACCTGCCCCTCACCGAGCAAGACGCTCCCACCAGGACCTTCTTTAATCACGGGCCCAAAGAATCTAAGATCTTCCAACTCCCCTCGGGAGTCATGAGTCACCCACAATAACCCCTCGGAATATCTCCCTTTCGGAAATTGGGATATCGCGACTCGGGAGTTCGCGGTTCATGCGAACACAATTTCACATGCAAAGAAAAAACCCGATCCCCGAGGGTCAACGGGTCAACCCTTCTCTCTATCGGAGATTTCCCTATCGGGATATCACACTCGGCGATGTCAACCTTCTCTCTCTCTCTTAGAAACCTCGAATGTCAAGGCACCGATCCCCGACACAATGCCACCTGTATTCCACTAGTTTCCTGGGTCCCACACTACCACGCCCTCTTCGGGATTTTGTGATTCGTGAATCCGCGAAGCAAAATTTCCTCGTGGTCGAAACCCCCGAAACACCGAATCCCGAGCGCCCGAACCCCGACTCCAAGGGATCCCTTGACACATGTCCCCCAAATCAGCGGTTGGGATTATATCGCGTACTCACAGGTCGCGATTTCACCGGTCGAAAGTCTTTTGTATCATAAGACCCCAAACCCCGATCCTCCGATGCCACCTGTCAACATCTCATGGGGAGGTCTAACTCCTTGACACCTATCTCCCACCCATGCTGTCGGGAAATCGCGATTCGGGAAATCGTTGTTGCTGGTGCACAAGGTCACAGACCTTGCAAAACCCCGAGCTCCGACTCCCCAGGATCTTGCGCCATGTGTCCCCTCTCCGATCAATGGTCTCGATTGATTCGGGAAATCTCCGGTCGCGATTTCAAGGAGTTGAACTCTTGCCTCCGGAAAACACCGAACGCCGAACCCCGATCCCCAGGGATCTCACGCCATGTGTCCTCGTCTGGATCAACGGTTCAGATCTCTTCGGGGAATCGTGACTCGCGATTCTATGAGGTGTGAGTTCTTACCTTGCCAACTCCCAAATGACGAAACCCCGAAGTCCGATGGACTTTGATTCTCCACACCTGTGCTCACGGGTTATCTTCCACGCAACTCCTCCATGATTGGACGGTCCTCTGGATTTCGGGTTTCACCTTGACAACTCTAAGTCATCGATTCTCTTCCTCTTGAAGAGTTCCTCCGCTTCACCACCTTTGTCCTGTATGGACTGGACTGGAGTCTGTTCCCACAGCGACACAAAGGTATTCTTCTAGGCATGTTCCTACGGTGCTTGCAAGGAACTATCCCTCCTGAGATTTTATCAACCCGGACTTCTCCGGAGAGTTTGCGTACGCTCTCTACGCTAAACCTTCAACCACTTCCAAAGTGTTGAAGTCCTCCAGGTTCTGCGCTTTCACAGTTACAGCACCCTCGGCCCCTCTGTTCTCAGACTTGTTGATGAGACTCACGCCCAACCTGCACTCACCTGCATGGTTTGGACTGTCAACACAACTCTGGTCTACGAGAAATGAGAGCTTCACTGTTGAACCTCCTCAACGCACTCTATGCGGAGGAATTCGACTGCACTCGATGCAGGAATCTCTTGGTTCAAGCAGTGGGACAATTGGAACTTATCCTCTCATTCTCTCAGGTTACGAACCTGGTACGCAATCACATAAGCAGCATATAGAAGATAAACATAAAAAGAAGCAAATATGCAACAGCATAATACCAACAACACAAAGAGACTAAACACATCCATGGAATTGAATAAAATATTTCCTATTAATTCAATGCCTGTACATGGAGTTTCTTCATAGCTCTCTGCTCTACTGTTCTTTCTCTCCTCTTGCTAATACTGGATAATAATCTCAATTATACAAGGAGGGTGCCTATATTCGTTTTCCCTCCTGGAAGTAAAGACTGTCTAATCTACAGCTAATTTTCTATCTACCAACATTAAAACTATTTAATGCCT
>ML823692.1:56783-101076 GCA_009831015.1 Picea engelmannii
AGCTTATTGTATGTTCCCCTTGGGAACCTTTCTTTCCTCAAGTGTGCCAGAACCATGTCTCCAACTTCAAATTGAAGCTGCCTTTTTCTCTGATCGGCTCTGCGCTTGTATTCCTGGTTTGCTTTCTGCAATCGCTGCTTCACTTGTGTGTGAAGTTCCTGCATTGCCTCGACAAATTCTTCAGCTCTCGCGCTGTTAGTCTCATCCTGTTCTGGCTCCCTGAGCTCAGACACTCCTCTCGGCTGTGTTCCATATAAAATTTGAAACAGACTCTTACATGTACTTCGATTCACAGAATCATTGTACGCAAACTCTGCCTGTGGTAGAATTTGATCCCAACTGGTGTGATGCTCCGTCACCAGGCTTCTCAACAGATCCCCCAAACTCCTGTTGACCACTTCCGTCTGCCCATCTGTTTGCAGATGGTAAGAAGAACTGAATTCTAAGCCATTCCCCAGCTTCTTCCATAGTGTCCTCCAAAAATGGCCTATGAACTTGGTATCCCGATCCGAGACTATACTTCTCGGCAATCCATGCAATCTTACAATCTCTTTGAAAAACAAATTTGCGATGTGGGTTGCATCGCTGGTCTTATGACACGGGATGAAATGTGCCATCTTCGAAAACCTGTCCACCACAACAAAGATGGAATCAACTCCTCGCTGAGTTCTCGGTAATCCCAACACAAAGTCCATGCTAATGGCTTCCCATGGCCTTGCGGGTATAGGCAACGACTGATATAACCTTGTGTTCTGTTTCCTGCCCTTCGCGTGTTGACATATCCTGCCCCTGTCAACAAATCTCTTCACATCTGCACGCATACCTGGCCAAAAATATGATTCGCCCAGCTTTGCGAATGTTTTGTCATGCCCGAAATGACCCGCTAGTCCACCGCTGTGCTTTTCTCGTACCAAATTCTCTCTCATAGAGCAATCTGGAATGCACAATTGATTGCCCTTGAATAGCAATCCATCCTGTATCAAGAAATCTATCCACGGGCTCCTATCCCTGAGCATCGGATTCTCGGCTGCTTCATAAGCTTCTCCGAAATCAGCATCACCTGCATACATATCTTTCAGGTTTTCAAAACCCAACGTTTTGACCCTGAATTCCTGCAGAAACAAACATTTTCGACTCAAGGCGTCAGCTACCTTGTTCGCAGTCCCTGAAATGTGCTTTATGACAAATGTGAAATTTTGCATATATTCCACCCATTTCGCATGCTTCTGATTCATCTTCTCTTGATGACTCACGAACTGTAACGCATGATTATCACTGTACAGAACAAACTCCTTGGGGATGAGATAATGCCTTCACTTTTTCAATGCCTGGATAATGGCATAGAATTATTTATCATATGTGGAGTACTTCAACTTTGCATCATCCAGCTTCTCGCTGTAATATGCAACAGGTCGGTCATCCTGACTTAAGACCCCTCCAACAGCATACGCACTAGCGTCACACTTCACCTGGAAGGTCTTCCGAAAATCAGGCAGCACTAACACTGGCTGCTCAGTTATCTTTCGCTTCAACAAATTGAAGCTCCTTTCAGCCTCGGCTGTCCACTGAAAAACTTTATGCCTCTTTTTCACAGTGTCCATCATGGCGGCACTGATTCCACTAAAATTTCGAATGAATTTTCTGTAGAAGCTTGCCAAACCGTGAAAGCTCCTTACCTCAAAAACATTTCTCGGCGATGGCCAATTCCTGATCACCTCTACCTTCTCAGGATCCATCTTCAACTCATTTGCCGAAATAACGAACCCCAGATATATGAGTTTCGTCTGCATAAACGAGCATTTTTTCAAATTGATCAGCAGCTTCTCCTGCTGTAACCTTCTCATCACAATGGCCAAATGCCTCAAGTGTTCAGCTCTAGTCTTGCTGAAAATTAAAATATCATCCAGGTATACCACCACAAATTTGCCAATGAATTCCCGTAGGACTTCATTCATCAGTCTCATAAAAGTGCTTGGCGCGTTTCTCAACCCAAACGGCATGACCAACCATTCGTACAAGCCCTCATTTGTCTTGAATGCTGTCTTCCATTCATCTCCCTCTCTCATCCGGATCTGATGATATCCGCTCTTGAGATCAATCTTGGAGAAGTAATTTGCCCCACTTAGGCAATCCATCAAGTCATCCATCCTCGGCGGTGGAAACCTGTATCTGATGGTAATCTTATTTATTGTCCTGTAGTTTGTACACATTCTCCAGCCTCCATCCTTCTTTGGACTCAGTACTGTCGGAACAGCACATGGACTCAGACTCTCTCTCACTAGTCCCTTGTCTTGCAGATCATGTACCTGCCTTTTGACTTCCTCATTCTCCTGAGGTGTCAACCTGTATGCTGCCTTATTTGGCAAACTTGCTCCGGGTATGAGGTCAATGTGATGACTCACACTCCTCATCGGTGGCAACGAACGAGGTATTTCGTCCACGATGATATCAACGAACTCTCCCAGCAGCTCCTGAATCTCCTCTGGCAAGTCGTCCACTCTTGTGCTTGTCAGAACAATTCTCGGCTTCGTGACAACAAAGAACTATGGATCCTCATCCTTCTCTAGCTCTGTGAGAAGTTCTTTCCCACTCATGAGAAGTATGGTACTACTCACTTCCGGCTTCACTTCCTTATCCTTCACCGGAAGCAGTGTATGTGTTTTTCCATCCTTCTCTAAGGTGTAGGTGTTCATTCTCCCATCATGAACCACACTTCTATCAAACTTCCATGGTCTTCCCAATAATACATGACAGACATCCATGGGAATGACATCACATAGAATCTCATCCTTATAATCACCCATTTTAAAATTGACCAAGCATTGTCTTGTAACACATACCTGGTGTCCTTTCTGCAGCCACGTCACTTTGTATGGACTCGGGTGCTTGTTCATTTTCAGCTCCAGTTTCTCCACCATCTCGGTCGAAACGAGATTATCTGTGCTCCCACTGTCCACTATAACCTTGCATTTCCAGCCCTGGGTCTTGCAAGTCGTCCGGAACAGTCTACACCTTTGAGTTGTATCCTCCACCTCTTTCTCGGGTTTCAAGAGAACCTTATGCACTGTTAGTGACTTCCCGCTTCCAGCGTCTTCATCTTCAACATCACGCCTCAGCAACATCAGCGTTTCCTCCTCTATCCATCTTCCTCTCTGGACAGTCCACGGCTTTGTGACCATCTTTTCCACAAGTGAAACACGTGATAACTCCTCCTCGGCCTCTTCCTCTACCTCGGGTGTGAGGAAAAGTATTGGCGTCAACATATCCTCCTTGCTGATCACCTTGCTGTCTCCTCGGCTCAGCAACTTGCTGCCTGTGCTGTGAGGTTCCACCTCTTGCAGCCCTCCCATGAGGTCTCTTCCAATCCTCCTTGGGTTTTTGCGTTCTTTCTTGGGCAACTGCTTTGCCTCTAGGCTGGCTTCTGCCTCGCCCTCGCTGTCCCTGCTTGTGGTTCAGCTTCTCCTCGGCCTTTAGAGCCATCTGGTACGCATCCTCAACTGTGTGGACGGTAACCATTCTCAACTTGTCCTGAATATCATACCTGAGACCATTCAGATATCTCGCCACCTTTTCGTCATCACTTTCCCGATGACCAGCTTGAATGTTGAGCCTATAGAATTATTCGGTGTACTCTTTCACCGTCATCAACTTCTGCCTCAGGTTCTGCATGCGCCTGAACAGAGTGATCTGGTAGTCTCTCAGAATGAACTTCACCTTCATCTTGGCGATCATTCGATCCCAGTTCTTGATCTTTTGTTTTCCCTTGGAACGCCTGTCTTCCTGCAGCTCGTCCCACCATAAGGCTGCATGTCCCTTTAGCTTGGTGACAGCATGCCTCACCTTCTTATCCTCTTCGATGTCTTCGTAGTCAAAGTAGGTGTCAAGTGCTCGGATCCAATCCAGCAGCTCCTCTATGTTTAGATTTCCCTCATAGACGGGAATATCCATCTTCGTCTTCGAGCTCATCCTCAAAATGGCTCTGATCATCCTCTCTGTCGAGGCATCCTCTGCAGCGACCTCTTCTTGGTCGTGTCCAGCTTCCTCTTCAACCTTAGGATCGCTGAACTCTGTTGTACCTGCTCCACGCCTCTGGGTGGCCTCCATATCTTCGAGTCTCACCCTGAGATCTCGTATTTGACGCTCCATCTCTGGATTCCCTGCTGGATTCCCTGCTTGCCTACCCCTTCTTCGGGCATCCCTGTCCTCACGATCAGGTGACTGCCTTTCCCTCCTGGGCGGAATTATATCTCTTCTATCTTTGCTTCAGAAGCAAAAGTATTCCCTCTTTGATACCACTCTGACACAACCTGCCCCTCACCGAGCAAGCCACTCCCACCAGGTCCTTCTTTAATCACGGGCCCGAAGAATCTAAGATCTTCCAACTCCCCTCGGGAGTCATGAGTCACCCACAATAACCCCTCGGAATATCTCCCTTTCGAAAATCGGGATATCGCGACTCGGGAGTTCGCGGTTCATGCGAACACAATTTCACACGCAAAGCAAAAACCCGATCCCCGAGGGTCAACGGGTCAACCCTTCTCTCTATTGGAGATTTCCCTATCGGGATATCACACTCGGCGATGTCAACCTTCTCTCTCTCTTACAAACCCCGAATGCCGAGGCACCGATCCCCGACACAATGCCACCTATATTCCACTAGTTTACTGGGTCCCACACTACCACGCCCTCTTCGGGATTTCGCGATTCGCGAATCCGCGAAGCAAAATTTCCTCGTGGTCGAAACCCCCAAAACACCGAATCCCGAGCGCCCGAACCCCGACTCCAAGGGATCCCTTGACGTGTGTCCCCCAAATCAGCGGCTGGGATTATATCGCGTACTCACAGGTCGCGATTTCACCGGTCGAAAGTCTTTTGTATCATAAGACCCCGAACCCCGATCCTCCGATGCCACCTGTCAACATCTCATGGGGAGGTCTAACTCCTTGACACCTGTCTCCCACTCGTGCTGTCGGGAAATCGTGATTCGGGAAATCGCTGTTCCTGGTGCACAAGGTCACAGACCTTGCAAAAAGCCGAGCTCCGACTCCCCAGGATCTTGCGCCACGTGTCCCCTCTCCGATCAACGGTCTCGATTGATTCGGGAAATCGTCGGTCGTGATTTCAAGGAGTTGAACTCTTGCCTTCGAAAAACACCGAACGCCAAACCCCGATCCCCAGGGATCTCACACCACGTGGCCCGGTCTGGATCAACGGTTCAGATCACTTCGGGGAATCGCGACTCACGATTCTACGAGGTGTGAGTTCTTACCTTGCCAACTCCTGAATGCAAAAACCCTGAAGTCCGATGGACTTTGATTCTCCACACCTTTTCTCATGGGTTATCTTCCACGCAACTCCTCCACGATCGGACGGTCCTCAGAATTTCAGGTTTCACCTTGACAATTCTAAGTCGTCGATTCTCTTCCTCTTGAAGAGTTCCTCCGCTTCACCACCTTTGTCCTGTATGGACTCCACTGGAGTCTGTTCCCACAGCGACACAAAGGTATTCTTCTAGGCTTATTCCTACGGTGCTTGCAAGGAACTATCCCTCCTGAGCTTTTATCAACCCGGACTTCTCCGAAGAGTTTGCGTACGCTCTCTATGCTAAACCTTCAACCACTTCCAAAGTGTTGAAGTCCTCCAGGTTCTGCGCTTTCACAGTTACAGCACCCTCGGCCCCTCTGTTTTCAGACTTGTTACTGAGACTCACGCCCAACTTGCACTCACCTGCATGGTTCGGACTGTCAACACAACTCTGGTCTACGAGAAATGAGAGCTTCACTGTTGAACCTCCTCAACGCACTCTATTCGGAGGAATTCGACTGCACTCGATGCAGGAATCTCCTGGTTCAAGCAGTGGGACAATTGGAACTTATCCTCTCATTCTCTCAGGTTACGAACCTGGTACGCAATCACATAAGCAACATATAGAAGATAAACATAAAAAGAAGCAAATATGCAACAACATAATACCAATAACACAAAGAGACTAAACACATCCATGGAATTGAATAAAAGATTTCCTATTAATTCAATGCCTGTACATGGAGTTTCTTCATAGCTCTCTGCTCTGCTCTTCTTTCTCTCCTCTTGCTAATACTGGATAATAATCTCAATTATACAAGGAGGGTGCCTATATTCGTTTTCCCTCCTGGAAGTAAAGACTGTCTAATCTACAGCTAATTTTCTATCTACCAACATTAAAACTATTTAATGCCTCCTTATCTACAATATGTTACAAATGCGGTTGGCTTTGAATGCCTTTAGTAAAACGGCGGCGCAACAATGCCAAGGTAAAATTCAAAATCAAAAAGGTTGATGGCTTGTCCAGCTGTCATCTTCTTTCTCCTCGTGTTGGTTCGTATGATGAATTGCGGATGCTCCTGCATCATTGATGAACGAGGGGTGCATGTGGATCCAGCAAAGATCCAAGTCATTCGGGATTGGCTAGCCCCAACCACCCTAACAGAGCTCCGCAGCTTTTTAGGTCTTGCCAATTTCTACCGCAGGTTTGTGTTGGGATTCTCTCATACCACTTGGCCCTTGAGTCAAGTCACCAAGGGAGGAGCTAAAGAAAAATTATTTTGGGTTGAATCTCAACAGAAGGCGTTCGGGGAGTTGAAACATCGCCTCTGCTTTGCACCAGTGCTCACATTACCAGATTTGCAACAACCATTTGAGATCGAGATAGATGCCTCTGACTATGCTATTGGGGCAGTCCTTAATCAACATGGGCATCCAGTGGCATATCACAGTGACACACTTTCTTACACAGTATGGAAGTATCCCACTTATGAAAAAGAAATGTATTCCATGGTGCAGGCTTGTCGGCAATGGAAGCATTACATTTTGGGAAAGGAAACGGTCATCCACACAGACCATCGACCCTTGCAGTTCATACAGACACAAGGGAAGTTGCAGAATGATCGCCATCAGAAGTGGTCCACATACCTGCAACAGTTTCATTTGAAAATTAAGTACAAAAAAGGTAGCACCAATAATGTTGCAGACTGCCTTAGTCGACCACCCATCGTGGCGCTAACCATTGTGCTCAACTCTTGTGGGCACGAGACTTCCGATTGGCCGCTTCTCTACACAAGTGATCCAAAATTTAGCCACACATACAATACACTCTTGTGTTCCTTCAAGCGAGCATCCAAGATGATTTGGGAGGCGCACTACAGTTGAGTCGCTGGGAATTTCTGGGTCGAGAAAACTGTGGCAGTATTGCAAAAGTATTTCTATTGGCCGAACCTTCGACAAGATGTCGGGAAGTACATCAAGTCCTGCACTGCTTGTGCCATTGCCAAACCGACCATCAAGAAGCAAGGCCTCTATGCTCTGCTTCCTACCCCCAGTCGACCTTGGGAATCCATCTCTATGGATTACATGTCGGGCCTTCCTTATACCAAGCATGGCAATGACTATGTTTTTGTGGTCGTCGACCGATTCTCGAAGATGTCCATTATGATGGCCTGCAAGAAGAATATCACAGCAGAAGCCACTGCTAAACTCTTCTTTGAACGAGTGTGGGTACACTTTGGGATCCCACAGTCTATCATCTCAGATCAGGACAATAGGTTCCTCAGTACATTTTGGTCCATCCTCTGGTCGATGTTGGAAACCAATTTCACCAAGTCCACAGTTTTCCATCCGCAAACTGATGGCCAGACAGAGGTCGTCAACCGGATGATCGTATACATTTTCTGCATGTACAATTAAAATCATCCATGCACATGGGATGAGAGCCTCCCCTATTTACAACATAGCTACAACTGGGCTCTCCATAGCTCAACTAGCCACAACCCCTTTCAAGTAGGCTTGGGATTCCAGCCACTATGTCCCATTGACATAGCCATGCCATTTGTGGCTACTCAAGAAGATTCAACTCATTTCCAGTCTGAGGCGGATAAGGAAAACAACTTCATTGAGCACATTCAACACATCCGCCAACAGGTTCATGACATCTTGGACAGATCCAATGCTAAGTACAAGAAGCGACATGATCAACATCGGGTGCCACACAACTTCCAAGTTAGCGACAAAGTGTGGCTGCATTTTCAAAAGGAGTGCCTCGCTGGACCCCACCACAATCTTCGTCCGCTTCGATATGGGTCATACACCCTCACCAAGGTTGTAGGGGAAAATTCATTTGAGCTCAACATTACACCATTCCTTGGTCTGCACCCAGTGTTCAATGTGGACCACCTTCAACCCTACTTTCCACCTCTACTAGACACATCTGACATGGCAGAAAAACTCACACCAATAGATTTAAATCTAGACTGCATGGAACAAGACAGAACTGATCAGATCAGGGATACACATATCAAGCACACCCGAAAACAAAGGATACCGCTATATCGAGTCATCAAAGCAGGCCAACTCCTTCANNNNATTCCACTTGGACCCCCACCATCGCTTCTTTTAGTTTTTAGTTTTCGCATAGTTTACTATTTTTAGCATTTTTTTGGGTCCTGAACTTCTGGAGCCGTTTTGAGGCCCTAACGACGTTTTTTGGGGTAAGTTGTGGCCACAAAATTTCATCATGAAATTTTGTGCAAAATGTTGTAGTCCTCAGATAGATATTTCCAATGGGCTATCAGACGCCTAAAACGAAGATCGTATGGAAAAATTACGACCCCGGAAAGAGTATGTACCAACTTACCCAAACGGGGCCCACATGACTTTTGACGCTTCATCTTCCAGGGTTAGGTTTTTGGATGTATAGGATTTTTGGCATTCCCGTTTATTGTAAAAGGGCCTTCAAAGCCTCATTGTAATCATCTTCTCATGGATGCGAGTAGCGGCCACATCTCTTCTCAGAGATAAGCTACCAGTGCCCTAACTAGTTTATTTCCATTATGTCTATAAGCATATTTCAGTGATTTGTTATTAATGAAATGAAGTCTTATTTCTGCTGCATCTCTATGTTTATGTGTATTTCTATATTTCATTGTGTTCCTACATAAATCCGAATCAGTATACGTCATGACAGTTGGATGGGGCAAGGATAGGTGGTTGTAGCCACCTTCCAGTTGTAGTTGGAGAACATAGGGGGTTGTAGCCTCATTCTGGTTGTAGCCAGAGAATTGGGGAGATGGAGCTTCCCTCAGGTTGTAGACTGAGAAACTAGGGGGTTGGAGCCTCCTTCCAGTTGCAGCTGGAAAACAAAGGAATTTGGTGCTTTCAATGAATGTAATTATTCAAGACATATAAGAAAAAGCATTATGTGGTTTTCTCCCTCTTTGGGTTTCCACGTAAAAAACTAGTGTATTGTGTATGCGTATAATTGTTCATTTGTTCATTTCTTATTTATTCTGTAGTTATTGGATGATAATGCTACATTGATATAACACTTGGATTATATGGTTTAAAAGGATTAAATTGCACCATTACTGATTCACCCACCCCTCTCAGTAATCCAACAGTTGATAGTTGGTATTTGAGTTTGCATGATTACCAGGGAAAAGCTGAGTCGTGGCGAAGGCGATCTTGTTGAAGAGAATCCATTTATTGGATTGAGAAAGAGAACTTCTCAAGGTGAGATTATGGCATTGCAAAAGGGACTTTCTCATGACCAGAAAGAATTTCGAAAGACTTTCTTTGCCATGTCGGAGATGATGAAGGTTTTGTATGAGGATTACTTGGAACGCAAGAGACGAAATCTAGCTGAATATTCAAAGGTAAAAAGTGAAGAAGGAGAGGATCCTCCTCAAATTCCTCCTTCACCTCCTCCTTATCCATCAAGCTCTTCTTCTTCAAGTTCAATTTCTAAATCCACTGCGAGAAAACATGTCCATAAACATAAACAAGAAATGTGTAATATACCTCAAAAACTGTCTGAAAAAAAATAAATTGTTTGTATAAATATCCTTGCATAGTTCGAGATTCAGGCAAGTAAGCTTTCTCTTATAAAGCTTGAGTCTGAAATTTTGCAAGGTACTTACTATCATCAACTGTCATTACCATTCAACTTAAAGTTTTCTAATCGATGATAAGTGTTTACTCCTCATTTCAATGTTTACTTTGATTCCTGTAATTATAATTACGTTCCTATCTATTTGTACCTATAACCATTACCACAATCTTAACAACACAAGTGACTTTGGGACTTTATGGCCAAATCCTTATGTGTTAGACTATACAAATAACCCATTACCATATGTTTACAATACAAATGACTTTGGGGGTTGATGGCCTTGGCCTCATGCATTAGTCCATACACATAATCACACGATGAAAACGACCAAACAGACTTAGGTAAAAGTAGAGTATTAGTCTATACTCCTCTGCAAAAAGTTTAAATATAAATATACCCCTATAGTTTTTTTTTTAAATATCCGGATATAGGATAGTGCTTAGGTAAGGCCTTCTGGTTAAACTCAGAGTACGAATATTTCATAATCCTCCGATCATATTCAAATTCACCTGCACCGTATTAGTTTAAATTTAGCTAGTTTAAAGTAGAGTATTAGTTTAAATTTAGTTGAACATGACTCCATTGGTAGCCCCTGAAAATCAGGGATTTAGAATATGATCCCCACTCATGGAGTCATGGTCAACTAAATTTAACATGGTTGTTCCATTTGTCCTCCTGCAATCAATATAAAATATTATGTTTCCATACAAGTGTCTTAGTCAAATAGTTAGTTGGGTCAAATCAGGGCTCTGCCCAACAGTCAAAATAATTAATTACAATTACCAAATTCGAAATTTGGAATTGCCATAAATGGAAAAAAAATTCCAAATTCGAATTTACTAAAAACTAAATAAATTTCCAGCAATTTTAAATTTCAAAAATATTTTATTTTTGGGGATGTCACATGCTTTCCCGCTTCAGTAAAACATTATCCTCAGTGTTCGTTCCTTTCCTGGAATAGGATTGGATGAGATTTCCGCAAATCTCCCTCCAACTCCCAAGTGGCCTCCTCAGGACTAAAGTGCTTCCATTGCACCTTTACCTGAGCGATGGCTGTGTTTCGAAGTGTTATTTCTCTCTGGTACAGAATGTGCAAGGGTTCCACCTGGAACTCTCCTTCGGGTTCCACCTGCACCAATTTCCGATCAATCCTATGAGTAGGGTCATGAATATACTTTTCAGCAACAAAACATGAAATACATTATGAATTCTTAGATTAGTTGGAAGTGCAAGTTGATATGATATGGGTCCAATTCAAGCTAGTATCTCGAAGGGCCCACAAAACCTGGGTGCCATCTTGGCACAATTCCCTAACTTCAACGAGCTCTTTCGAGCTTTGACCTTCAATTAAACATGGTCTCCTACTTGAAATTCCAAGTGTCTTCTTTTCTGATCTGCATAGCTCTTCTGTCTGTCATGTGCTTCTTTCAAGTTCTATTGTACCTTTCTTACCATGTTCTCCATTTCTTGGAGCATCTTTGGTCCAACCATGATTCTGGCAACCGGGTTATCCCAGCTAATTGGAGTCATACACTTTCTGCCATATAGTATTTCGAAAGGGCTCAACTTAGCCAAAGTTTGGTACCCATTGTTATATGAAAATTCTACTAAGTGCAAGTAGTCTTCCCACTTGCTTGGTTTTGTTCTTACATACATGCGAAGCATATCTTCTATGATTTGGTTTGTCCTTTCGGTCTGTCCATCCATTTGTGGATGATAGCTTGTATTGAAATTCAAGTTATTGTTTATCCCTACAAACAATTCCTTCCAAAAAGAAGATGTAAATTTTACGTCTCTATCTGAAATCACCATTTTAGGAATACCGTGCAGTCTAAAAATTTCTTTCATGAATATTTCAGCAATGTTTATAGATTTAAAAGTAGACTTTATAGGAATAAAGTGTGTAGACTTACTGAGTTTATCAATTACAACCATGATAGAATCATTCTATTTTTTAGTTTTAGGCAAACCTATTATAAATTCCAGTGATATAGTCTCCCATTTCCATTATGGTACTGGTAATGGTTGTAATAGGTCAGTTGGATGCTGGTGCTTGGTCTTAATCTACTGGCAATCTTGGCACCTAGCCAAGTATTATGTTGTTTCACCCTTCATACTAGGCAAGAAAAATAGTTTTCTAAGGGCTGTTATTGTTTTATGGCAACCTGGATGGACAGAATACGGTTTCTTATGCACTTTGTCCCAAATTGTTGATTTCAATTTTGCTGAATCTGGTATGTAAAGTCTGTTTTTAAGTCGTAATAGTCCTTTCTTGTCCATGCTTAGATATGGTTTGTTAGAGTTGGCGGTACTATTTTGTAATTATGCCATTATCTTAGTGTAATTTTCGTCATTAATACCTGTCATCCTTATTCTTTGTTCCAGATCACTTTCTTCCCTACTGATGTTTATCTCAAATAACCCATGGACTCTTCTTCTTAAAGTGTCTACTACCTTATTTTCCTTACCCTTGATATTTCTGACCTCGAAGTCGAATTCGCTCAAGAAGGCTAGCCACCTTGCTTGTCTTGCATTAAGATCTGGTTGGTTAAATAGATATTTCACCCCAGTATTATCCGTCAATAGTAGGAATTTTCTGCCCATTATATAGTGTTGCCACATTTTTAAGGCATGTATTACTACTGCGAATTCTAAGTCATGAGTGACATAATTTCGCTCGTGTTCTTTTAATTTTTGGGACTCATAACAAATCATGTACCCTTCCTGAGTTAGGACACCACCTAGTCCCTCTTTACTTGCATCAACACAAACTATGAAGTCTTTATCTGGGTCTGCTACCTTCAAAATGGGTGCCGATGTCAATAATATTTTCAGCTTGTTAAAGTTGTCTTTACACTTTTGTGACTAGTTAAACTCGGTTCCTTTCTTTTGTAGTGACGTGATAGGGTAGGCTATCTTGGAAAACCCTTCTATAATTCTGTGATAATATCCGGTGATTCCCATGAATGACAAGATATCTGCCACATTCTTAGGTACTGGCCATTCCATAATGACTTTTATCTTTTCTGGGTCTACGACAATACCTTCTGAGGAAATGACATGTCCTAAATATTGTATTTATTTTTTATAAAAGTCACATTTGTCGAATTTTTCATATATTTTGTGTTTCCTTAATGTTTGCAGAACTATTCTTAATTTTTCATCATGTTCCTCCTTCATTTTAGAATAGACCAGAATATCGTCAATAAATACTACTATGAACTTGTCTAAGTACTGACTGAAAATGTTGTTCATCAAACACATAAATGTGCCCGGTGTGTTAGTGAGTCCGAAATGTATGACTACAAACTCGTACTGTCCATATCTTGTTTGAAAAGTTGTTTTGTTTATGTCCTTGTCCTTTATCCTAACTTGATGATAACCAGATCGTAAATCCAATTTTGAAAAGATCTTGGCCCCACCAACTTGATCGAATAGATCATTTATCCTTGGTAAGGGGTATTTGTTCTTAATGGTCGTTTTGTTTAGTTGTCTATAATTGATACATAGTCTTAGAGTATCGTCTTTCTTTTTCACAAAGAGGACTGGTTCCCTCCATGGTGAAACACTCGGTTTTATATACTCTTTGTCCAACAATTCCTGTAATTGGATTTTTAATTATGTCAGTTCTGGTAGACTCATTTGGTAAGGTGCTTTTGATATAGGGGTTGAACTGGGTAGTAGGTCTATGGAGAAGTTTATTTCCCTTCTAGGAGGTAATTCTGGTATCTCATACACAAACATGTCTCTGAATTCACGTAGGACAACAAAGTCTTCTAACTTTGTCTTATCTTCTTTTTCTAATAGATTCGTCACTTGGATGGCATAAACTTGACATCCCTTTCTAATACATTTCTTGAGTTGCATTGCTGAAACTTGTCTGACTGATACAAGTTTTGGTATGCCTTGGGCTATTCTAACAGTGCAAAAATCATCTTTATAGCTAAGTATATTTGTATAATAGTCTAGTACTGCCTTCTATTGTTTCAACCAATCCATCCCGATAATCATATCATAAGATCCTAGTGGTAAGATGTTCAGATTGGTACTTATCTTTTGACCACCTAATTTGAACTCAAAATCAGAAATAAAGTCAACTACTTTCCTTTTAGTACAAGTTGTTAGTTGTACCAACCACGATTTTGCATTCTTCAGTTTCTTAAGTTTATTCGACTCTACTATATTAGGAGTAATATAACTTAACGTAGCTCCAGGGTCAATTAAAATAGAAATTTGAGTGTCATTGATTTTACCTTCGATTTCTACCACCAAGGACCGGTGGTCAGCTTGTCAACCATCTATGGCTACATTTATCCGATGTAGGCTTCTTCCCACATCTCCCACTGTTGAGGCTTCCTGCAGATTATGAATAGAATTTATGTTTGCTGAAGTTAAACGTGGATAGTTCCTCCTTAGATGAGGCTCTCCACACTCCCAAAGCTTTAATGGCTCGTGGGAGTTGTCCCCAAACTTCTTCATTCCCAGGTTTACCGTTTTACCACTACCTTGCGTATTCAGATGATTGGAGTGAAAATCATTCCTTGGGAAACTTTTTGATGCATTCCAATAAGGAGCTGGCTGGTATCCCTTCTTTCATTGGTTCATTCGATCTTTCTTTTTATCCTTCCCGATCTTGGGAAACACTACCCATTGTTTATACTAGTCATAGCACATATGTGCTTTTTTGAATACCTCACTCAAGGATTTGGGGTTGTCAAACTCAATTATGTCTCAATAGGCCTATGGTAAACAACTTAAGAATCACTGGATTTTTACCTTATCCTCCCGGATGTATGGTACGAACCTTAGTAGTTCCAGAAATTTATTTATAAGGTCCTCCATCATCATCTGTTTGAGTCATAACTCATAAAATTATTTCATCTTCCTTTCATAATAGCTTTCAGAAAGGTATTGTTTCTTGAAATACTTATTAAAGTCGGACCATTCCAACTATTTCTCCTTTAGGCCCTTGGCCAATTTCAGGTCCTTCCACCAAATGTTGGCCTTCCCCTTTAGATTGTAGATGGCCATTATGACCTTCATGTTGCTGGAATAGTTGTAGATCTGGAAGTATTTTTTGATGTCCAACAACCATGCCTCAGCTTCTTCTCCTATCCTGGATTCTCCATCAAAGGTAGTTGGTTTAATATTTTTAAATTCGCCTTCAAGGTGGTCTACTTGTTTTCTTTTTCTGTCTGGTATATTTTTGTCTTCAGCTGAAGGTGTCCCTTCAGAGGAACCGTCTCCTTTTTTTGTTTCTGGTCCTGAATTCTTGGAGGCCCTTTTGTTGACTTCTTTGTCATGGTTATCATCTTTTGGGATTTTCTTGGTTACTATACTACGCAACAAGACTTTATTTATCTCTTGTTGTTCCTGCTGTGCTTTGTTCAATTTTTCATTGTCGGCCTTGAAAACCCGTAGTTCAACAATAAGATTCCCCATTGTTTCCAACACCTCCGTGGGTGAGATTCCATCATTGTTCTGTCTTTGATTCTAGGAGGTCATTGTTGTGGATCTCCTTCCATCCTGATTTTTACACCCTCCTGAGCTACCATAATTTACAAAAACAGAAAGGGATTTATGTTTGTAACCATAAGATTTATTAGTTTTACATAAATTGGAAAAAATACTAAGCAGCTATTGTGGCCCTGTTCAGGCCGAATGTTGCACCTTTTTCTCTGATACCATATGTAATATACCTCAAAAACTGTTTGAAAAAAAAAAATTGTTTGTATAAATATCCTTGAATAGTTCGAGATTCAAGAAAGTAAGATTTATGTTATAAAGCTTGAGTCTGAAAGTTTGCAAGAGTCCTTATTGTCGTCGACTATCATTACCATTCATCTTAAAGTTTTTTGATCGACGATAAGTGTTTACTCCTCATTTCAATGTTTATTTCAATTACTGTAATTATAATTACTTTCCTATCTGTTGGTACCTATAACCATTACCACAATATTAACAACACAAATGAATTTGGGACTTTATGGCCAAATCCTTACACGTTAGATCCTACAAATAACCCATTACCATATGTTTACAATACAAATGACTTTAGGGGTTGATGACCTTGATGCATTAGTCCATACACATAATCACACGATGAAAACGACCAAATGGACTTAGGTAAAAGTAGAGTATTAGTCTATACTCCTCTGTGAAAAGTTTAAATATAAACAGACCCCTATAGTTTTTTTTTTTAAATATCCGGATATAGGATAGTGATTAGGTAAGGCCTTCTAGTTAAGCTCATAGTATGAATATTTCATAATCCTCCGATCATATTCAAATTCACCTGCACCATTGGATTACAAGTACTGGGTCTCGCGCTTATTCCATATGCCCATTGGCTGTGACCACGGGCCTAATCAAAATGCCTTTCACATTTCGACATTTCGACATTTCATCAAGTCGCAATCCCCGTAATGGAGCCATATCAATGGTTCCCAAAACTTCATAATCTGATCCCTTCTTTTCTTAATCGAAAGGCTGACGAGATTTCGACGTTTTTCCCTTCAAGTCATCATGACTCAAACATTATAAAATTCATGATCACAAAATCTCTGAAGTGATCGGATGGTTCACATAACCCACTAAGATGGATGGTTTACAGGATTTCAGAGTTTTTCCTTTCGGGTTTTCAAGACTCACAATAGTCCCTTTCGACATTTCAGAGTTCGAGACTTCATGATGGTGGAGTTTCTTCTTGCTATGTAAAACATCGAAATAGAAAGTTCTGATGTGACGTAAACATGTTGACATCACATGTGGATTGACACGTATCAAATAGCTTCCATGTGTCACTCTGATTCGTGACTTACATGTGCCTGAAATGTTGAATCATCTTGACACTTTTCATGGCCTGATTCTGCCACATATTCTTAGCTAACGTGGTTGGTTGATGTGTCGGTTTCGGGATTTCTAGGTTCTCTACTTAAAAGGTTAAAGTTCCTTTGATCTTTGATTTCCCGGTCTGTGAAACTCCAAAATGGATTCTTTGACATGCTCTTATCTTTCACATTTCATGATTTCATCATTCTTGTCGTGAGTGTCGTTGACACCTCCAACTCCTGGTATCTGAAACTCTGAAATGGTGATTAAGTCGTGGTTTCGCATTTCCCAATTTTATCATTCATGTCGTGAGTGTCCTTGACACCTCCAAATCTTGGTATCCAAAAATTTGAAATGGCGATTAAGTTGTGGTTTCTCATTTCATGATTTTATCATTCTTGTCGTGAGTTTCCTTGACACCTCCAACTCTCGGTATCTGAAACTCAGAAATGGCGATTAAGTCATGGTTTCACATTTCACGATTTTATCATTCTTGTCATGAGTTTTCTTGACACCTCCAACTCCCAGTATCCAAAACTTCGAAATGGATATTAAGTCATGGTTTCGGTACCGTTGATTAAGGGTAACCCACTTTGCGATGGAAAAATCTATCGTTGGAAGTAAAACACCGCATGGGATGTTCATTTGTTTCAATTCCGAATGAGATATGTAATACTATTTTTAAAATAATTACAGGGTTTCCCTTCCGCCTACTTGTAATGGAAAATTAGTTATTTTATTGGTTTAATATACTAGCGCCATATTGGCTACTTCCTCGAAAGGATTTTGAAAAAGGGAAAAATACTCGACTATTGCCAGCTATATGTGTATCTCGTTTATCTGTATCTTGTATATGAATTCAATTTGCACTTACTGTATTTTTGTTAAAGACTTTTCTTTTGAACTTTTAGGTGATTGTGTTCTTATCTACACAGTTAGGAATTTAATCAGTGGTATGTTTTAAGATTTGGGATGTCCCTTCTTCCTTGGGCCTTCGTGCCTCTCGTGATTAGTTCTGGTAATTAAGTTGTGTTAATTCGATTCACTCCAATAATTTTCCAACATTTCAACCTATAACTTTTCATTAAACACTGGTTGACATAAAGATATGTAAATGTTGTATATGGTCTATAATAATTCTTGGTATTCGCAAGGTCACTTCCGTACTTTAATTATACATATATATATATATCTTCGACACTTGCGATTAGGGCTATCTCCTAAAAAAAAATCATGATTGTTCAGCTGGTACATGGAAGAAATCTTAGTTAATTACTCTATTGTGGTACGTCCCTTTATATATTAGAAATTTCCATACATATATATGTATATCTATACACTATACAGTTTTCAATTTTCATTCAATATGTAGTTAAACTCGAATCTGCATCACAATTTACTTATGGGGTTTTCAACTACGACACTTTATCTTACTACAGTAGTAATCCAAACCACAGTACAAATCTTCTTTAAGAATTGACTAGTCATATCCTTCCAGCTAGTATAATTTCGAGAACTAGTATTCATAACAGTAATGAGATGCAACAAAGATAATCCATTCCGAACTAGTAGAGAGACATTCTAGCAATTCCTAAGTTTGCACTAGGATGCATTCAATCTTTCGTCCTTAATATTATTTCTAACAGATACATTCTATCAAGTATGTAACCATTTAACATTCATCCAGAGAAGGGACAAAAATAACATATCTGAAATAATACGTTGAAAGACAAAAAGAACAACCATGTTCAACCCAAACATAGAACAGGGTAGCAAAACTACTTGCCCGATTCACCCCCTAGCCTGACCATGAATCCATGAGGGTGAACTTGGAAAATATTCTCTTCATATATGTCCTACAGCTCCAATAGTTTTTCCCTTGCCTCACACTCAAGCAATGTTCATAACAACAAGTAAATCAAAAGTCTCCTTTCCCAACATACTTGGTAGCGTTTTGCCTCCTCTCATATGCTATTTATCATTTGCCTAGGTCTTTTCCCTCCCTTGGGAATTTTTGCAGCTTTCTAAATCCCTGATTTTTAGGGGCTACCAATGGCCAAATCACTAATTTTCCACTTGTAATAATTATCCCAGAGGTAGTTCCAACATGTTCCCCACTCATGGAGTCATGGTCATTTAAATTTAACATGGTTGTTCCATTTGTCCTCCTACAATCAATATAAAATATTATGTTTCCACACAAGTTTTTTAGTCAAATAGTTAGTTGGGTCAAATCAGGTCTCTGCCCAACAATTAGAATATTTAATTACAATTACCAAATTCGAAATTCAGAATTTCCATAAATGAAAAAAAAATTCCAAATTCGAATTTACTAAAAATGGAATAAATTTCCGGCAATTTTAAATTTCAAAAATATTTTATTTTGTGGGATGTCTCAAAATGTCTTTACTTGAGTTTGATGTAATATTTTAATTACCTATGTATGATGGTGAAGTCAATGCAGAGATTCTTGATAATTGGGTTAGACAGATGGAGGTTTATTACAGTGTGCAACAAATCAAGGATGAGGCAACTCAGATTAAGTTGGCATCTCTTAGAGTTGCAGGCACAACACTCATCTAGTGGAAAATCAAGTTGGAAAATAGAACGGAACAAGTGGGTAATGTATTTCTATCATGGAAATTTTTTGTTTCTTCACTTATAAAGCAATTCTATCCTTTGGGTTATAAAGAGAAAGCTTTAATTGAATGGAAATCTCTTAAACTAAGAAAAGGAAAAACAATGCAAGAATACACAGATGGATTTTGTAAAATGGAATTGGTGTGAGATATTCCTTTACATACCCAAGAAACTCTTATGATGTATATAAGAGGTTTACTTACACATATTTGAAACACTATATTCATGTTTGGACCTACTAATCTTGATGAGGTTTCTGTTCAATCCACATACATTAATGCAGGGAAAAGGGGGGTTGGTGTATCAGGGGAATTGTCTTCAAGAAAGGAGGACAAAAGGAAGTGGAATGGAAAGAAATAAAATTCAGTGGAAAGAAAGGAAGAGAAGCCCTCTTGCAAGCACTATAAGAAAGAGGGGCATGATGAGGACCATTGTTGGAAATTGTATCCCGAGAAGAGATCAAAGTGGTTCAAAGAAAGAAAAGGGAGGCAAAAACTTGCAGCAACAACATGACCAATAAACTTGGGATTGGATTCAGGTGATGAATCTAAAGTCTCATTGGTTGGTTTGGAAAGTAAAATTGGTGATGGATTTGATTCTAGAAGTAATTTTTTTCACATAAGAGTCATTATGAGGCATAGTAAGGTCGACACATTGATAGATAATGGATCTCAATCTATCTTGATTTCATAAGAATTGGTTAAACAATTGGGATTAAACACTGATATGCATCAGAAGCCTTACACAGTTAAATGGATAAGCACCAATCATAAATTTCACATAACAAAGAAATGCACATTAAATTTTTCAATTTCATCTAAGTTTTTGGACGAGGTGACATGTGATGTGGTGCCTCTCAATGAATGTAGAATGGTCTAAGGCAGTCCTTACTTGTATGATCTTAAATCAATCTTATAGAGGGAAAATAATCAATATCACCTAATGAAAGTAGGAAAATAATATGTGGTATATTCTCATCATTTAAAAGAAAATCAATCTCTTCAAACTATGGAACAATTAAGAAAGGTATCTCATGCAAGAAACACACCTATAATTGTTTTAAATCAAGTAATTGATCTTAATCAAGAACGAAAGATGATTGTAGAATGAAATATCAATCACACTTTGATTCAAGATAATCTTATGTCATGAAAATATTACAAACATATTAGCTCATTTGTAGTCATATTTCTTATGTTATCATTAGTAATGTTGTCAACATGGATGATAGTGTCTTCAGTAATATGTGATAGAGTACAAGCGGCTAAAAATATGTTGTCAGTTAGCATGGTTCTTTTATAGTTCATATTGATAAGACAGGTGCACATGACGAAGTTTTAAGATAGGGAAAAAGTGTTTTGGCCTATCTCACACTTGATCACTGGTCAATAACCTTTTGGAGAACCAAAAGGTATTTAGTCAGGAGGTGTGATCCAAAATTGGATCTGAGGACCAAAATGGGTCCATGAAGGCCTAAAAAGCAAAGTGCTCAAAATGAATTCAAAATGGGTGTGTGTGTAGGCCACATCGATATGAACCCAAATATACTTGAACGACATCAAAATGACGTCGTATGCGAAATATATCGCAGTCTATTCGTTTCACCAAACATGCAAAAAAATATGATGATTGTACAGTCTGTACAGTGCTAACATGGAAGGTGATTGTATAGGTTGTACGACCATACAACTAACGTGAAAGGGTGCATTGGCGTTGACGTGGGAATCTACAGGTGGACAATTCAATGTGTGACACATGGCACCACTGCAAGGGTGACACATGACACTTTTTGACATGGAAAGGTTCGTACAACATACGACACATGGAAAGTATATTGACTGGGGAGTGTTTGTTGATGTTGTCAAATCAATGCTTGACATTGGGAAGTTAGTGGACGAATAGCATGGTACCACATGGCCCAGTCTTAGGCTACCACATGGAACCCCTCCATTGGATAGCATTTTGGAAAAAGTTTGGGTTCAATGGGATTCGAACCCGTGACCTCCAGTCCAGGTGGCAAGGGTTTTGGTAGGGTAGGGCTACCATCCCACCCACATTGTGTTTCTTACAACTATATGGTTTCATTTATATACATGTTGCAATGAATGTTATGTCGGGTGAAGAAAGGGTTGGGGACTAGCCCCAACACCCGGTTCAATGTTATTGCATACGACCATACACCGGACCAATATGTTATGTTATGGCATGGATATGTTACATATGCCCCAGCTCCCCGATGTTCTACCATGTGACTTGTACATATGACCACTCCACATATCTATTAATGCATATATATCTGGTTAGTGCATGATCGTTTAGGTAAGCCTGCTGACCAAGGCACTATACCAAGGGCTAAGTCTATGGGTTATAACTGTCAAGCACGTGGAGCATAAAGGAGAGGGCCATGTGGCCTATACACATAACCAAGAGTCGGGATCGAAGGGGACCAGTGCACAAGCCTTAGCGCTTGGTCCACATGGAGGCGCCCAAGTACCTAGGAGCCACTGAAAAAGAGTTTGAGCCTGTATATTTCCCAAAATTGGGTTTTTAAACATTGTATTATGATTTGTTTGTGATTTTCTAAGTAGTTTTGAGAGATTTTGGCTAATATTGGGGGATATTGGGCCCTTTTTGAGGCCTTGGATTGTAGGCATCATTGAATAAAACATGTTGTTAGGTTCAACAATAGTATAAGATGTTGGAACTGCAATCTTGTTGGACATATTTCTACACATTGTTACACTATGAGATGCTACAGTTGTGGTGGATATTGCTACAAATCTCATAATTGTTGGAACTGAAGAAAATGGTCAATGAGAAATGCTTCATACAATACAAAAAGAAGAGTAAATGAAACATGGAAGAAAAATGAAGTTGCAGTAATAGAAGATCAGAGGACAAAGTTCAAGAAACCAGGACATTCACAGATGTGGAAAGAAAATATTGAACAAGTGAACATCAGTGAAGTCAATTGTTGCAAAATGAATTGAGGTCATATGAAAATCATAGTATAAACCTTCTCAGACAACTTTAGAGCAATGTAAAATAGAAAAACATCATGGTTAGAGATGCGTACATCTGGCTAGAGATCGATGAGAATCAATGGATAGATCCATGAGTTGTTTGAAAAATATGAGCTACAATTGCGTAGTGTTCCAGTAGGGCAGCAATATCAATAGTAGCAACATGATGATGCAAAAAATGATATTCATGACATCTTGTAGAGATAACAAGAGGAGAGACCTTTTCAGGAAGATCTACCCTTTTAGAAACAAAGGGGAAGAACATTCATAGGCAGAGAGAGAAGAGTGATAGGGGGAGTTATTCAATTATGGAAGGAAGAGGATGACTACAGGGAAATTTACCAGCGTTCAGATACTGATCAGTATCATATAGAAAGACATATTATAGAAGGATAAATCCTTTTCTATTTATGTCAAAGGGGGATATTAACTTTAGAGGAGACAAGCATCATCAGAGGGGGTGATTGTGTATGAAGTTTGTGTGTTTCCATAAGTAACAAAGGGGGAGATTATGTATGAAGTTGGTGTGTTGCCATTAATGACAAAGGGGGATATTGTTGGACATTATGTCATTAATATGTTGTCAATGATGTCAAATAATATGATAGTATGCAGAGATAAAATTTCAGGAGGTTTAGTGAATGAAGATAAAAATCTTAGAAGATATGATGCACATGAAGCTCAAAAGGGAAAGCACGGTGTCGAAACGTGATCATGATCAAAATCCCCACAAGAAAAACCAGGACCATTGGATACGCAAGCACGAGATCAAGGGTGGGGATTGATTGTGGAGCGTAAAGGGAGAATTAAACTATACATTATTTCTAATCCCACAATTATTATAGATCATCATATCTCATTGATTTAAAGATCGAATACTATGGTTGATCCACCAAAAATTGCACAACTTCAAAATGCGGATTTTGGGCAAAGTGATAAACCATACACAAGTTACGGTTCTGCAATCCACACCGACTGTTAGCATCAAGTTCACTACCAAGGTTGAAGCCCCAAAGTCAAGAACTCCTGTCAATCGTCGGATCTGGAAAACCCACTTCGGTAGAAAAGGGTTGAGAACAAGTAATATTACCCAAAGGTTGAAGTCCCGAAGTAGACGCAAATCTTTCGATCTAAGGAAACACTTCAAGAGATATCAAGACTGTTAGATCATGTTTAGTGGAAGGACAGAGTAATCCACAAATTTCCCAAAGTAGATGCAAGCCAGAAGGAAATAACATCAACCAGAAGATGAAATTGAGAACCCAACTCAAGAATACAAAGATGTATAAAGTAGAAACAGCTCAAGACTATTTCTCTAGGGTTTCTCAATTCAAGGAGAAACTAGAAGAAATTGGTTACAACTTGGATGAACATGAACTCATAATGACAACTCTTAATGGTATCACAAGACCTTGGGATTCCTTCCTTCAAACTATTTGTGTAAGAAAAGAGAAACTCCTAGTTGACAGTTTATGGGAAGAATGTGTTCAAGAAGAAGCAAAAGTAACTAACCGAGAATTCATCCTATCGAGAGATGAACATCAAGCCCTAATTGCTCATGCTAAAGGAGGAAATAAAAAGTCTCATTTTTAAAAGGAGACCCACTTTCATAAAGAATCTCACCCTCCAAATATATTCGAAAAATATCATAAGGGTCAAAGAAAGGGAAAATATTTCTCCTCTTATCAATGTTATCATTGTGATAAGATGGGAAACATTCTAAGATTTTTCCTTCCAAATGGGAAGAATACAAGAATAAAAATAACACAAGACATCATGCCCATGTAGCTAAAGATGATGAGCCACCCAAGAGGTTTACTAAATGAGAGATTGAAGATTATGTTTTGTTTTCATCCCTCTTAGGATTTGTGACACCTCAATAGGATAGTTGGTTCATAGATAACAGTGCATCTAAGCACATGAGAGGTCAAAAATAATTTCTCCCTAGTCTTTCAGAAAAAAAAATCCCCCAAAAAATTTCACTTGGATATGATTATTAGTACCCTATCAAAGGAATGTGAGAATCCACCTACAAACTTGATTCAGTAACTCGAATGAGAATAAAGGATGTACTTTATGTACTAGGTTTGAAAAAGAACTTACTTTTTATCTTATCTCTATATAAGAAACCTTTCACGGTTGCATTCATAGATGGTGAAGTTCTTATATGTGTTTAAAATAACTATGTATACTGGTATATATATGTATTCAAACTTAAAGGAAATAGGACTTGTTCATAATAACCATTGAATTGGATATAGATATATATGCAGATTTACTATTTCAGATTATGTACAAGTTTCATAATAAATAGATGCAACAAGTAACAATCCTCCTCTATAAAAATTACACATTATTTATATTTTATAATCCACAAATAAACAATGATTCAACAGTCTACAAATGCATGCTATAGTAGCTGTTACATTAACTAAATTTTGTTCAATATCGATTTCATGAACCTATATATGCAATTGAAAGTAAATTACAAACAATCTGTGTAGCCATCAAACCATGGTTCAAAATTTATTACAGTGGAGTACCCTAGGGTAAATACTCCTTTACCACAGGTAGACAAAACCTAAGAAGTTTTGTCTAGATGCCAAGATAAGAACTCAAATACCTTTTCGAGCAAGAAGGCCTTCCTTGATCTATTTCCCTCGAACTGTATAAACCTGCAGAGATAAAGGGTAGGATTAGTAAACCATACTATTCTTCTAAATGGAAATTACATATAATAACTAAGATAAAATAATACTTATCTTGAGCTCATTTAAGGACCAAGTCACCACTAGAACTTGTGCAACAACCTGTCCATGACTAAAGGGAGAAAGTGGATCCTTAATCTAGCCGATGGGTACCCTCGCAAAAATGAATCAAGGCCGCATCATTAATAAAGGAAATATGAACTTAATGCTTTTATAAGAACATAATGCAATCTATGATTTATAACAGTACGAATTTAAATATACAAGTTATAAATCAGACAGGAATAAAGAAAATATACAAGTTATGCATCATGTAGTGATAAATAAATTATACAAGTTATATGTTACACAGTGTTAAATAAATAAACAGAGCCCAATTGCGCAACCCCACAGAGGGTAAATCAATTCATTTTCTTACCCAGATCTTAAACTACAAATTACACAGAGTTAGAATAACTCATACAGAGCACAATCACGGATCCCACAAAGGGTAAGACGATATTGTGTATATACATTGGGCGTAGGTTACAATTTATACAGTATTGGATAGGTAACCATTTTGGATACACAGAGAATTAAATTACGAGTATGCACACAGTAAAATTCAATATTTCCCTCATATGCAAATCAATTACCATACAAGGGATTAAGATAGAGTACGATAAAGTTTCTACCTTACTACTCTATGTAAACTGGAATACTTCTTTTAGCTATTTAACCACAGAGGGATTTTACAAACATAGGTTCGGGGTTGAGGTTTATATATGTAATTATGTGATATAGAATATTAGATAAATTGACGGACAGGAGGCCGATGTTACATTATATTTGTATATTGATCCTTTCCTTTTGAAAAACACAAAAGGTGGAAGTATGAACCAGAAGGTGAAAATCATCCAATACATATTCTTTTGCCAACACCGAATGTAAATTCGCCCTATATATTTTGTCGTATGGAGTTGAGGAGTTAACTCACAAAAAATAGATTTATTGTTACCTTGTGAACATAGACTTATTGTTACCTAGCACACAAAATACGAGTTATGAAATAACCACACAAGGACTAATTTTCACACCTTTTAATGAACCCACACAGATTAGTAAATAAAAACTACACCGACCGAAATGTATGAATTTCATGGAGCGTCTAGCATAGGTTTATATATACATATTCTCATGGAGATAAATCCTAAATTCTACAGGGTGGAAATACATGGTGTGACTCTATTAAACTATTCATTCAAATACACACAGAATGATAAATAATTGTCGGTACAGAGTTATGAATTTTACAGGGGTTAACATTCCACATAGTGCTTATACTTCGAGATTTCCATAGAGAATAAATGTATATACATGCGTAAGTAATAATGGTTAAACAATGCTACACAGTAGAAGTATGAAAACGCAAGGGAACACAAAAGAATCATCAGGAAATATAACTTCAGGCCATAGTGGAACCTTGGGATAAAACACCCATGAAGGCGAGATACTGCATATTACTAAAATTCAAACGCGTTTTATCCATGAGAGTTACAAAAAACATGCAGAAATAAGTTTGGATATTACCTTGCGCAGAGATGAATTTTGACTAGGGTTCATCTCCCATATTCATTACCAGGCTTGCATTCAGTTTCCAAGTTCCCAACCTTACACTAGAATAGAACCACAGGGTATGCGCAGAGACCGAAGCACACAGGGTATGCAGAGAGACCAAATCGCACACAGGGAAGAGGAGGTTCTGTGAAGACAAAGGGAAACAAGGAATGGATTAACCTAGAACACATTTCCAACGAGGAGTATTGTGTGATGGGAATGCACAGTACTGTAGCCATGTGAATAATTAGATATGGTGAGCCCACAATGGGCGTGACTACCTAAGCATTCAGTACGATACAAACTTCTCTTAAGTGTAATAGCCAGTGGTAAATGCATTGTAGATAGATATGACCCCACCATTAGGAGTTGTCATTATGAGTTCATGTTCATCCAAGTTGTCTCCAATTTTCTCTAGATGTTCCTCGAATTGAGAAACCCTAGAGAAATAGTATTGAATTGTTTATCCTTTATGCATCTTTGTATTCTTAAGTTTTGTTCTCAATTTCATCTTCTAGTTGATGTTCTTTCATTCATACATTTTGGTTAGGGAATCAAACATATCTTTTGGAGTGTGAGAAGAGATATAGTGAGAGGGAGGGGGAGAGAGAGAAGGAGGGAGGGAGGAGGGTGTAGAGAGAGGGTGAGATTGATTGTGAGAGGAAGGGGGGAGATAGAGGTGAGGGGGGATTGAGAGATATAAATATGTTAATGGGGGATAGAAAGTGTGTATGCAAGAATGTGGGAGGAAGAGAGAGGTAGAGAAAGCGGGGAGGTAGAGAGAGGTAGACAAAGGAAGGAGGTAGAGAGTGAGTGTGTTAAAGTGTGGGAGGGAGAGAGAGCACAAGAAACAAAGGGGGGATAGAAAATGTTTGTGTGAGAGTGTGGGATGGAGAAAAAGGAATAAATAGAGGGTGGATCGAAAGTGTGTTTTCAAGAGTGTGGGAGGGATAGAGAGGATGAAAAAGAGGGGAGGTAGAGAGTGAGTGTGTTAGAGTGTGGTGAGGGAGAGAGAGGAATACATATAGGGGGGATAGAAAATATGCGTGGGAGGGAGAGAGAACAAGGCATAGTAAGGAAATAGAGAGTGTGTGAGAGTGTGGGAGGGAGAGAGAGGAAAATAGAGAGGGGTTAGAGAGAGTGGTAAATGTAGGAGAGAGGGGTATATGAAGAAGAGATAGAGGAAATATTGTGGCACGATGGGTGAGAGAGAGTGCATGAAAGGGTGAGAGGTAGAGAGAGAAAGGGAGGGATAAAGATTATGAGAGGAAGGGGGGTATACAGAGTGTGATGGAGAGGGGGAATAGAGATAGAAAGAGGGACAGAGAGAGTAATATTGAGACTAACAACGATGAGAGAGAGAAAGGGTGGAATAGAGGTGTAAGAGAGAGGGGAGTGAGGGATGAAGGGGAAGAGAGAGAGAGAGGGGAGTGGGGGATGAAGGGATAGAGAGAGAGAGAGAGAGAGAGAGGAAGTTGTGGGGATATAGAGGGAGTGGGTGTGAGAGTTTGAGGTATGTTAAGGCAAGGTCTATCTCTAGTTCTTTCCATGCCTTGTGATGTGTAAATATTTCCATGTCTAGGTTTTACCATGTATAGGAGTGTGAGGGAGAGAGAGGGAGACAGACAGGGGGGTAGATATGGAAAGTGAGAGGGAGAGTGAGTGGCAGAGGAGGTAGATGTAGGAGAGGGAAGATAAATATAGAGAAGGAAGGAAATGATTTTTTAGGAGCGCGCATGCATTCCTAGACCATGTGTGCACTTGTTTAAATTTATTTTATTTGTGTGGGATTGACAAGGTGTATGTTGAATTGGTTGCGTCATATTTAGGTTTGGGATGACAAACCTAGTGGTTGGGTCTACAAATTCATAAAAACTGTAACAACCCTAGCTAAATGATTGCTTAAGATTTACCAAGTATAATTAATTAAATAATTAACTATCCTAATGTGTATTAATTAAATAATGATTATTTATTAATAATATTAATTAATTATTTATTTATTGTTTAATATATGTTGATTAATTAACACATTTAAGGTTTGGGTAAAGAATTAAAGGCTTAATAATTTTAATTTATTTATTAGAAAACTTAATCGTATGAAGGATAAGGCATTAAATGCATGGATAGGGTATTGAATGGAGGGATAAGGTATTGAATGGAGGGATAGGGTATTAAATTGAGAGATAAGGTGGGTGGCATTAAAGGAAGGAGGAGGCGGTGAATGGGGAGGATATGAGGGGGAGAGGCATTCGGAAAAGGGACTTTTGGAAATTTGGGGGAAGAGGAAGCATTATCGGAGATTAGAGACTGTATTTGCTGGTTTGATATTTTTTGTTTTGGAAGTTTGGATGGACTGTTATAGGGGTGCACCAGGTTGCTGGGAGTTTTAGGCTCGGGGGCCAGGAATCCTAGAGCTAGGTAGCCGAACAGGCTCTGTTCCTAGATGGCAAGGAGGAAGGTTTGGTTTTGGGCAGAGCAGCAGAGAGGACAACCAGAGAATTGGAGAATTAGAATTAGACAGAGGTATGTATTTTAGTGATTATGTTGTGTTATGTGATGAATATGTAAGTTTATTTTCATGCTGTTCATAAACAAAATTTATGCTGAATAAATTGCGATTATAAATTGATGATTAAATTTTATATGATATAATTTCTTTCTTCTTTATTTAGCTTGTGTTTTATAAGTATCTGTGGGGACAGATACCTTACACATGGTATCATAACCCGGTTTCAAAGTTGAAACCTAGGGCTTGACCACCCACATAATTGTGCAAATTGTTCCCTAAAAACATCTCCTAATCTACAACCTAGAAACCTTTTATTTACAGGTCATAAACCCTATGAAGACTCCCATGTTCCAACCACCTTTACTAATCCTACTAATCCTCACCTGCACAAAGGAATGATTAACAAGAATTAGCTTCAGAAATATTTTATTTTAAACCAAAAATTATGAAAGGTAAATAAACAATAGTTATATTCAACAATATTTTATTATAAACAAAAGATTAGGAAAGTATATATACTAGTTTCCTTATATAGAGGATTATATATACAATAACGAAAATAAATAAATAATAAATAAAAAGATTTACTTTGAAACTACCTAGGAATCATTCACACACCAAAAAAAAAAACCATGCTTTACGTAAGGACAATTTAACCCTATATAATATATTTCAAACATTAATATATTGGCCTATGCAGGCTTTAACATTCGCCCAACTCACTCACTAGGCTACATTCCTTTAGCTCACATTCTCGTGCTCAACTCACATTCTCACATAGCTTATTAGCTCACATTCTCATGCTCAGCCCACATTGCCTGCCTCTTTCTGCAAAAAGTATTGCTCTAATCTAACTCTTCAGAAAGAAGAAAAAGTAAATCCCAACAACCACCTGGGTAGGTTACTTATTTATGCATGAATCGCGGACATCCATCATATAGGATGTGACTCAATCTGAATGTGATTTTGTGTCAAGAAGGAGAAGGCTGCTAAACACCTTCCCCATCTTGGGTCCAAAAGGAGACTCAAATTGATATTTTTGGTTTCCTCACGAGACCCAGCACCACGAAGGTGGAGAGAGAAAGTTATTGTATTTAGGTGTAACAGAGTGCATTAATGGAATACAAAAATAAAAATATTGGCCCTCGGTCAATCTCTATATTATCATACAATGAAGAGTCGGGTCGAGAGACAAATCACAACAGCACAATACAACAAATTCAAATCCAAGTCTTAAGTACCAAGTGTCAAGCATCAAAGTTGAGTACCGAGTCACATGGAATTCGACCCATGAGGCATAAGGAGCCAACAAGGAGCACGTTAACTTGCTCTATGCATTTGAATCTGTTTCATTCTGAAACCCAAAGAAGGATAACAAAGTGGCCAACTCCAGTCGGTGGAGGGAGAGGGAGCTACACCAAAGATCAAAGCACCAACTACTAATTTCCCACACAAATCCCAATGCACAAGGCATAAAGTACCAAGCACGAGTCACAAGGAGAAGCCAAAAGAGAGCGCTACACGTCTAGAAGAAAAACTAAACCAGAAAACCATAAAAATTAATGGAATGTAGAAATAAAACTAAACCATGCCCTTTTTCAACAGAAGAAAAACATGCAGATGTAGAGGACCCAAAACATATTTGGGACTGCTATTCAATAAAAAAAAATCCATACGAAATAAATGGATAGAACTATATATTTCAGAGAAGTCGAGAACTTACTGAGAGGGGATTCGATCCGCGCTCTCTGTGTTGGCACATTTCTCATTTATCAGTACAACACCCAAGCGAGCAACCACAACAAACAACGCAACACCCAAGCGAGAATCCACAACAAACAACCCAGTAACCAAGCGAGCAACCACAACAAACAATCCAGCACCCAAGTGAACAACCACAACAAACAACCCAGCACCCAAGAGGGCAACCACAACAAACAATCCAACACCCAAGAGAGTAGCCACAACAAACAATCGATCACGCAAGAGAACAACCACAACAAATAACCCAACACCCAAGTGAGTAGCTACAACAAACAATCCAGCACTCTGTGAACAACGAAAACAAACAATCCGCAAACCATGCACCAAGCCATGGGAGGAGGCACAGGAACCAATCTCGCGACCAAGCGCCAAGCACATATACCAAGTCCCGAAGCCATATTTCATGACCAAATATTCAATACACAACACCAAGCCAGTGCACCAACTCCAAACCAAGCCACCGAGGAGACTCCATTATCTTCTCAACTGTTCAATACGCAATACAAAGTCTAGTGCACAGGTTAGCGCACCTACATACAACACAGGTCAAGATTAGATACCGCGGTGAGTACCAAACTCAGCAACACTATACCTACCTCTTGTACAGAGACTATGCACCAAGCCATGAAAGAGGAGCTCGTGAGGGCATAGTTGTATCCTGCAGGCCTTTTCCAAGCCACGAGAGAGGAGCCTCCAACCATTACCATAACCCTGGCTACACTTGCAGAGTGAGAGAGGCGACAAAAGAGCGGAGCATTATGAGAATTAGTATAGGGTTAGGTTTAGGTATGGAAGGCACTGGAGGAAGCAAGGGGGTAACACGTGGATCACATGCGAGGTCTAGGTTATTACCTGCGAGGTAAGTTTTTTTTTTATATATTTATTTGTTTTGTTTATTTATCAATTAATTTTTTTTTTAATTTCAGATATTCAAAAATATATATAATAAAAAATTCTATAGATTAAATGAATTGGTTTTTTATTTTAATTTAGGGATTTAAAATTTAAATTAATTAATTTAAATTGGATATAAAAAAAAATGTTATAAAAAAAAGGGGGGGAATATAATAATAATAATATTAAAAAAATATAAATAAATAAAGTATTAAAAAAAAAAATTTAAATGTTTTGGGGTCCATGGGTTTGGAACCCACGACCACCCACCAAGCTCAAGCCTTAAGAAATGACCAAACACCAACGCGCCACACATGAGTCGTTACAAAATAAATTTATATATATAAATAGATTAATGATCAATAGTCATAAAGTACTATCCTGAAGTATAATCTCCAATTGTCCAAGTTAACCAAACACTGAGTTTCATGCCCATAACCATCGAGCCAAGTGCCAAGCCCTTCCATTCCATTCCACAAGCCAAAGCCAAGCACCAAGCCCACAATGGAGCATTTTGTGCACAACGTATTAACATTATAGAATTTTAATGTTAATAATGGGTTTGAAACCTATTATTATTAATCAAATATATATATCCCCTTGATTAATGAATGCAATAGTGTAACTTTATAATTTACAGGTTAAAAGTCCTTGTAGAGTAGCAAGAGTTTGATGCAGGTTATGGGAAATAGTCAAGGTAGAATAGGGGTATAGTGGAAAGCACCATATAAGGGATCTGATGCACTGTGGCGACTGTGGTACAGTGCTAGAATAACTACTAGGGAGAGGGTCAATAGTTTTCTTAGGCGAAGAAATCAATCTTAGATGCTTTAACCCTAACCTAGCCACTCCCCTAAAGAGAGTAATGTCTATTTACAAAGAAGTAAAAAAAAACATACACCTAACCCTGTTTTCTAGTTTAAGTTGCGCAAATGTGAAACATCCTTGAACTCACCCTGACAACTTTGGTTGATGCAGGTTAAATCATACAGGATGGTTAGGACTCGAGGAAATCAAGGCAGAGGGGCATCATCGCAGGGACCACCGCCATCGCCTGAACTAACTCTCATATTGATCTCTTTGGAGGGCATAAATGAGACTTTAAAGGGGTGGCAACCAATAGGGATTGAAGTGAAGCCCCCACCATCTGGAATGGGTAATCCAAAAGTGTCAAGGGATTCAGGGGGAGGACCTCCACTCGAAGGCATCACTAGAGAACTGCAGAAGATCAAACTTCCAGAGTTTGCCGGGAGTCGTGCCAATGAACATGCCGAGGAATGGTTGGAAGGCATGACAAGGTGTTTTTCCCTAAGAGACTATGCATCCACTTCAAAAGAGAAGATAGCAATTTTAAGTTGAGAGACAGTGCCTTGAAATGGTGGGGAAACCTGGAAAGGAAAATATATCTTACCCCAAACACCGTATCCTGGGAACTTTTCGAGGAGAGGTTCCAAAGGAAATATCTGCCAGCTTACTATGAGGAACAACAGGTAGGAGCATTTCATGCTCTAGTACAGGGAAACAGGACCGTAGAAGAATATGAGATTAATTTTATGGAATTGGTCAAATATGTTTCATACATGTATAATGACCAACGACAGGTAGAATGTTTTTTCTATGGGTTAAACCCTAAGATAAGGAATATGGTGAGGATGTGGAAATTGTCTTCCATAGCGGAAGCTGTGGAAAATGCGCATTATGCAGAGGAACATATGAACTTAACCGGAGGTACGAGATGAACCTTTCTGCATCATCCTAGATTCGTGGGGAAGGCCCCTAGGACATTTCCCAGGGGAGGGGGCTCAAGGCCACCTCCATATGGTAATAGAGTCACACCAAGGACATTAGCCACAGGGATTTCAATGGAAGCAAGTGAAACATCTCATTCATCACCAACGACGTAGGCAGGTTCACGACCATGTCAGGGAGCAACTAGTAGGGGCAAGGGTTCGAGGGGAAGGAACTCATTTAAGATATAGTCACATAATAGTGTGTAGGTTCAATATCGTGTTACCTGTTGGGGGTGCGGAGGACCCCATTACCTGCGTGACTGCCCAGAGTTACAATCAGAATTTGTGCATAGAGAAGGAAAGGCCCCAGTGGGAAAAGAAAGTAGCAGCCACCAGATTTATGTTGTCGTTAATAATCCCCAAGCTAAACATCAATCCATGGTGGTGGAGTCATCAGGTACACTAAATCATATCAATGTTAAGATTTTATTTGATTCTGGTGCTATAGATAGTTTCATTTCACCATCTGCATTAGAAAAGAGTGGGTTGGCAGCCTACGAGCACGATGACTTTAAACAAGTCAAGATGGCTTTGGGGGGAAAACAAGCGGTAGGACCTAGCATTGATAATTGTATAGTAGACCTGGGAGTGTGCACTACCAAGTTGAAGGTATACATTACTACTCTTAGGGCGTATGACCTAATCATTGGAATGGATTGGTTAGAAGCTCATTGAGCTTTGGTAGATTGTTTCAAAAAAAGGGTGTTCTATTTAGACGGTGAAGGAAGGCCAGTGGATATCGAGGGTGTACGGAGAAGGGTGTCATTATGATTTATCTCAACTTTGAAGGTTAAGCGATTCTTGAGGCAAGGGTGTCGACTATATGTAGTGGAAGCGGTGAATGAAAGGAAGGGACCCTCCTTGGATCAGTACCAGGTATTGTTAGAATTTAAGGATGTTTTTCCGAACAAGTTACCAGGGTTACCTCCTGAGAGGGAGCTTGATTTTACTATTGAGCTAAAACCTGGTACAAAACCAATTTCCAAGACTCCGTATCAGATGATAGCATTGGAACTTTGTGAGTTGCAAATGCAGTTGAAGGAGTTACTGGACTTAGGGATAATAAGGCCCAGTGTCTCAGCTTGGGGTGCACCAGTAATCTTTGTGAAGAAGAAGGATGGTTCCTTAATACTATGTACAGATTATAGGGACTTGAACCATGCTATAGTGAAAAACAGGTACCCAATGCCACAAATAGATGACCTCTTTCATCAGATGAAAGGAGCAGCAGTATTCTCAAAGATCGATTTGCAATCAGGGTATCACCAGTTAAGGATTAAGGAAGGTGATATTCCTAAAACTGATTTTCAAACTTGGTTTGGACATTAAGAGTTCGTGATAGTACCTTTTGGATTGACCAATGTGCCAGCAGTATTCATGAGCCTCATGAATGGAGTATTCCAGAAGTACTTAGACCATTTTGTACAAGTCTTTCTAGATGACATCCTCATCTATTCCAAGAATGAAAGAGAACATGAGGAACACTTGCGAGTGGTGTTGTCCTACCTTAGAAAGAATAAATTGTATGGGAAGTTGTCGAAGTGATCCTTCTTTCAGAAAGAGATCCACTATTATGGAGTGGCCAGTGTTGAGAAAGGTAAAGGCCATTATGGAGTGGTCAATGCCAAAAAATTCCCATGAGGTGAGAAGCTTCATGGGGCTAGCAGATTATTATCAGATATTTGTCAAAGGATTCACAAAAATAGCGAAACCCATCACCAATTTGTGTCACAAGGGGGTCAGGTATGAATGGACAAAAGAATGTGATAGTGCATTCATCGAGCTTAAGAAGTTACTAACTAGTGTGTCAATTCTATGAGTGTCAGATATGGAAAAGGACTTCACAGTATGCATGGATGCCTCGAAGCAAGGTTTGGGGGCCGTGCTAATGCAGGATGGAGGAGTGATAGCTTATACATCAAGGAAGTTGAAGAAACATGAAGAGCTATACGTGACTCATGATTTAGAGTTGGCAGTTGTAATGCTAGCTCTGAAACTTTGTAGGCACTATCTTGTGGGGAGAAACTTTGAGCTCAAAACGGACCATCAAAGTTTAAACCATCTCTTCACTCAAAGGGATATGAATGCCAGGTAGAGATGATGGAGTGATTTTATGAGTGAGTATGATTTTGGTATTTCATACAACAAAGGAAAGTAAAATGCGGTCGCAAATGACTTGAATAGGAGACCATGTGTCTTCTCCTTGGTACCCTTAAAGGTCAATCTAAGGGAACGTGTGTTGATGCAACTCCAAGGAGACAGTTGGTATTTAGAGATTACTTCAAACCTCCACAGTGGGAGGAAATTAGATCCAAAGTATGAAGGATATAGTCTAGAAGAAGACGAACTATTGAGATATTGGGGAATGATGTACATCCCTGAAGATGGGGATATTCGAAGCATGATACTGAAGGAAGCCCATAGAGCACTTTAGTGTGTGCATCCGGGTGTGAAGAAAATGTACATAGACATGAGGAATATTTTCTTTTGGGTAGGCATGAAGCACGATGTAGTCCATTTCGTCGCCAAGTGCCTAGAGTGTCAACAAGTGAAAGTCGACCACCATCACCCGACAGGCCTCCTACAACCACATGATGTTCCTATGTCCAAGTGGGAAGTCATCTCTATGGATTTTGTTATGGGGTTTCCACTCACATCTCATAGACACAATTCCATTCTTGCTATAGTTGATAAGTTAACCAAGAGTGCTCATTTTATTCTGGTTAGAGACACTTACTATGTCACTGTTGTGGCATGTGTGTTTGTAAGTAAGGTTATCCATTTGCACGGGATACCTAAGAAGATCATTTCAGATAGGGACTCCAGATCCACTTCCAGGTTTTAGACAAGTTTGCAGTCAGTGTTGGGGACCCAGTTGAACTTAAGCACAACTTATCATCCTGAAACAGATGGGAAAACTGAGAGAGTAAATCAAGTCATGGAACACATGCCTAGGATGTACATCATGGATAATCAAACCCATTGGGAGAAGTACCTACCTTTGGTAGAGTTTGCCTACAATAACAGTTTTCATAACTCCATTGGAATGTCACCCTACGAAGCTCTATATAGAAGGCCATGCAAAACGTCGTTGAGTAACAGTTGGGTGAGAATTGATTCAAGAGATGGAGGAACAGGTGATTCAGATTAGGCAGAGACTAAAGGAAGCACATGATAGACAGAAAATTTATGTGGATGCACACAGGACTGATCGAAGTTATAAAGTGGGAGATCATGTTTTCATTCGTATTAGGCCTAATAAGAGTACCATACGGTTTGGGAAGGGGAAAAAGTCGTCACCTTGATTTATAGGACCATTCAGAATCCATGATAAAATTGGATCCTTTGCCTATCGTCTCGTACTGCCACCCCACTTACATAAAACTCATAATGTTTTTCATGTATCTATTCTACGTCATTATGTTGCTGACGAATCACATAAGCTAAATTGGAAGGAATTGCAGGTATCAGACGTGGGAACTCTCACGGTAGAACCGTTACGCATATTGGACCATAGAGTCCGACAGCTCAGGAACCGTCTGGTAGACCAAGTTAAGGTCCAATGGGACAAGTATAGTCCAAGATCTGCTACTTGGGAAGGCATTGAGACACTACGACGAGATTATCCCTCACTTTTTTGACCACCTTGAGAATATGTTTCTTGAAGGTTGGGTGTATGTAACACCACCTTTTGACATAGACAGCCAGGATTACCTATGTCCTACACACTTTTATTTTCTATTCACAAGTGAAACTATTAAATGATACACTTGAACTTTTAAGACGTATAAATTTTATGAATGTTTAAATGTATTTGGATAATGATGGATATGATGCGATATATTGTGAGAATGTAAATTTTATGAATGTTTAAATAGTATTGATGATGATGGATATGATGCGATCTACTATGTGAATGTAAATTCTATGAATGTCTAATTGTTATTGATGATGATGGATATGGTGCAACATATTGTGTGAATGAGAATCCTATGAAGGTTTAAATGCTATTAGAATGATATTGGATATGATGCAATCTATTTTGTAAATGATAATTTTATGAATGGGTGTCAATTGGATTATGGAATATTATGAGATCTATTTCTAACTTGAAAACTTTGATGTTAAAGTTGTTGATACGCGGATATTGAATTGAAATTATGACTGTATGCAATTACATGATGATAATGCATAGAAATGTATAAGTTTGTGTTACAGACTAATCTGCAGGTTATGGGATATGAAATAGCCAAGGGATAATGATGATGAAAGTGGATGTCATGACCAATGGCCGAGAAACAATATGGTATGAATCCTTGCATGTGAAATTATATTGCTTTGGATGCATTGCTATTATATGTGGACCAGTGCATGATTTCAGGTGGTGAGACTGCCCAAAACTGAATAGACAATGACAACACTCCGAGCAACACAGTGCCACTATATATTCCATTATAGGGTGTGGAACCTAGTCCTGTTAGGAGGGGTGGAGGCATTTCCCACCGTGTATCCTTCGAAACCTGAAGTCATGGGAGGACGATGTTAGCTCATGCTCCCCTAGATGTGTGATGATGACTATCAGTTGCCTGTTGGCGAAGCTTGGTCAAGATAGTGACACTTCCGCTTACGGGTTCTATTTGGAGTTAGGTCAATATAGTTGATGCTCCAAGATAGTCCAGTAGAGGAAGGATAGGAATGGAAGATGGAAGTAAGTTAAGTTGGAAGGATGAGTACAAATAGTTGAGAGTGTATGGGGATTTGTCCTATGTTGGAACTTATTGTTTTCCTTTTGAAAAGAAAATGCATATATATATATATATATATATATATTCATAATTATGTAATTAAACTACAATTGTCTAAATAACATTGTTGAGCTAGATAATTGAAATTAAAGGATTTCACAAACATTTGATTAGTTTATTTTCTTTTATAAAATGAATAATATTATTGAATGGATTGGATGCATATGGAAATTACTATAGAGATGATAGTTATTGATATTAGTACATGAACAAGACTTGTATGTACTAGCTACTCATGCATTTCTTGCACATGTACACTAGTATGTATGAGTTTCTTGGCTTACTTACTAATAATGTCGATTATTGGTTAAGAATGTGTGAATCATGTTTCTTTTCCCATGTATCATAAAATACTTTAACTTTGGGATGAAGTTTCCTGAAGGGTGGGTGTATGTCACAACCCTAGCTAAATGATTGCTTAAGATTTACCAAGTATAATTAATTAAATAATTAACTGTCCTAATGTGTATTAATTAAATAATGATTATTTATTAATAATATTAATTAATTAATTAATTATTAATTATTTAATATATGTTGATTAATTAATTAATTGATTAATTAACACATTTAAGGTCTGGGTAAAGAATTAAAGGCTTAATAATTTTAATTTATTTATTAGAAAACTTAAACGTATGAAGGATAAGGCATTAAATGCATGGATAGGGTATTGAATGGAGGGATAAGGTATTGAATGGAGGGATAAGGTATTAAATGGAGGGATAAGTTGGGTGGCATTAAAGGAAGGATGAGGGAGTGAATGGGGAGGATATGAGGGGGAGAGGCATTCGGAAAATGGACTTTTGGAAATTTGGGGGAAGAGGAAGCATTATTGGAGATTAGAGACTGTATTTGTTGGTTTGATATTTTTTTTTTTGGAATTTTGGGTGGACTGTTACAGGGGTGCACCAGGTTGCTGGGAGTTTTGGGCTCGGGGGCCAGGAATCCTCACAGAATCCTGGAGCCAGGGAGCCGGATAGGCTCTGTTCCTAGCTGGCAGGGAGGAAGATTCAGTTTTGGGTAGGGTTTTGGGCAGAGCAGCAGAGAGGACAACCCAAGAATTTGAGAATTAGCAGTAGACAGAGGTATGTATTTTAGTGATTATGTTGTGTTACATGATGGATATGTAAGTTTATTTTCATGCTGTTCATAAACAAAATTTATGCTGAATAAATAAAGATTATAAGTTGATGATTAAATTTTATATGATATAATTTCTTTATTCTTTATTTAGCTTGTGTTTTATAAGGCTCTGTGGGGACAGAGACCTTACAAAAACCTCCACTTTTGTGAATACCCCTATATATCTTTGTGTTTGACGATATTTTTCTATAGGATAAACAATTTAGTTGTTGACAAAATTATAGACATAGATCGAGTTGGCTATGAAGATTTAAAATATACAATTTATTTTTTAAATTATTATTGTTTACTATTTTTAATCTATTTTTGTCTTCACATGTATAGAAATCGTAGAATACATACCTCTCTTATTTATGCTATAATTTTTTCTCAGTTGAACCATTTCTCAAAGAAGTTATATGTGGCACAAGATAAGACCCATACCTAAATCTAAAAGAAATTGTTTTGATCAATTTAAGACCCTTTTAGCCTGCAGGAAGAAAAGACATTATAATTTCACGCATATGTTGACTTGATAATTTAAAAAAAATATAAAATTAATAAAAAATCCTAAACATGAAAAACAATTACCCTAAGATATTAAACACCAAAAGGCTTCTAGACCTTGATGGGGTTAGTTGGTATGCCAACTTCTCAGGTCATAAATTTTACATACATTATATGTTTGATGCGCTCGATAGCCTATTAGAAAGGTCTAGTTGAGAATTATACACTCTTGTCATCCCATGCCATGCCTTTTATTATTGTCTCAGTGTTTCTACTCCTATAAAACACTCTTTAGGCCCTCAAAATGGCCCCAAAGTTAAATACCTGAAAAAGTGTAAAAACAACTGTCAAAATAAAAAATTGTTCTTTGAGCTAGTAGAATAGGTGAATAACCACTAATATCTACCTAAATCAAATATAATCATCATTAAACACATGAAACTTAGTATTGTTATTTATAAAATATATCTAAATGACAACATCGATATCCATACCCATGGTTGTCACAAAGGAAAGACTATAATTTTAGGTTCTTATGGAGGAGTATTTATATGCTTTTGTCCAACCTGAAAAAAAACATCAAATCATTGTAAAGACCATATTCATACAACACAATTATTTAAAGTATCTTCTAATTAAATAATTAAAATTGTATTTTAAAAAAATTATATATAGATTTTTATCTTTAATATCATCATGTTCCTTTATGGAATATGAGAGTAATGGAAGGAGATTATGAATAAGTCTTTATAAGTACAATATATCAGAAAATGTTTTTTTATAGGAGATGCGAAGGTGATCCATATATATGCAAAGGTGATGCGTAACCATCCCGAGATAAGACCTCTAGAGCAAGGTAGTAAGGAGTCGCGTATATTGAGTGAAACAAGTTTTCCTTACCCAAATGCTCCTAAAAGGTGCTCAAACTAAAATCTATGATCTTAAGGTTTCCCCTATTGTCTAAGAGCAGATTATCAGACTTGATGTCTCTGTGATAAATTCCCTTTCTGTGACAGAAGTCCACAACACTGATCAGATTCTGAAAATATATCCTCCATGTATTATCCTCTACTTTAGATGGTCCTTCTAGGCCAACTAATCTTATTGTTTTGATAAATTGTTCCTCCATTGACATATTTCATCACAAGATAGATTTTTTTTTTTATGTTTATGACTTGAAAGAGTTGTACAATGTTGGGATGATTCAGTGTTCTCGTAATGGAGATTTATTTTTTCAACATATCTTTGAAATGATTCCAATATTCAAGTTTCTTTTTTCTTTTGACCTTAATGGAAATGCTCTCACCAGTTTTTGGATTTCTGCAAAGATATACCTTGGAAAATGCCTTGTTTCCCATGATTTTTTCTAACGTGAACCTGTGATCTGAAAAGATCTTTTAAACGACAATGGTTGAGTTATCTTGCATGATTTATTTTACCATTTAGGAAACTAATGAAAGAGGATAATTAAAGAAGAAACATGTAATGTACCTCAAATTTTCCATGAAAAAAAAAAATTTCTAACGAACATTAAACTCCAATTTCATTTAGCAGACTCGTAGTTAAGAGGAGGTAGAATTTATTCCCATTGCTAATATCTACGAGGTATATTATGTTCTGAATATCAAACGATGGCATTCTTATCCCAACCTAACTCACTTTGAACAAAGTTTTGATATGAATAAATCTCCACAGTTCTAACAATCCCCTTGAATCCCAAGCTATTCTAGTACTCACACACACACATATATATATAATAATAGGCTTAGGACTTATAGTCATAATAACTTCTTAAATATAATCTTATATACTTGTGCGCAAGGAAATCTCATTAGACCTTTGAAATACAATTCATATACCATACATAAAGTAATGGGGTCTGGAATATACACTCTTAGTCGAATATTAATGGCTTAATATAAGATCCTTGACATTTACTTTCTATGGATAAAATCATCAAACGGATCCCCTATGATTATTGGTGGTTAATGGTCTTCCAGTCACCATCTACATAAAGGTTTGGGTAACAAAACCCCACACTACCACTCATTTAACTCTGCCTTAATTAAGCGGTGTCTCAACTGGATGATGTCTCATTTGAACGACATGTTAACTGAAATGAAAGAAGTTAGAGTTAAAATGTTCCAGTTGGTCGTGTCATGAAGGGACTGCTCTTAACTTTGCGTTTCTTGATATGGGAATAAGGGTTTTCTTGTCAAATATAAGTTAAAGCTCTGAACCAGGTATTAATGGAAACCCTGTGTCTGGGAGCTTAGATGGTTTTTACCTGGCCCCTTCCCCAATATGGTCGTGCCAACTCTGCCTCATAACATGGCCAGGGACAAACTTCGTACCGTCATCATTTACTTTTCCACTCCTCGATAAGTAGATTATTACTTTTTTTTTATTCTCAATATTTATGAAAGGACTCGGCATTCCTCCTCCTTGCTTCTGATTTCAAAGAATTTGCACTTGTAAAGTTTTCGTATGTAATTTACTCTTTAGGGTTTTGTTGTTCCCTTATATCCTTTATAGTTCCTCTATTGATATACACTGATGCCTGGTGTTGAACTTCTGTGAGGCTGGGCGGGTTCTAATCTAGGAGTTGAAGGTTTTCACTATGTTTTTCATATTACATTACGTTTATTTTAAAACAATGAATCCACCCTTATGTAGTTTTCGTCGGGCCCTTAGCGAGTCCTTGGGAATATAATGTTTCCTTGAAGGTTATTGTATTCCTATTACGCACAAAAGAAAATGGGAAATCGGTCTTCCGAACAGTTCGTTAGGGAATACCCTACAACATATAATATTTGAATTTGTAATAACTTCTTGTATTAAGTGTTTTGCCTACTGTTATTATCGTTGTTTGTGTGTGGTATATGCCATTTGAAGCTTGGTAAGTTCAGCAAGAATGTTAACTCTTTATTTAGCATTAATTAAAACACCCTCTTCAACAGAGACAGTCGGTTCATGGTAGGTTTTGATATCAACAATAACATATTTCATTTTATTCTATGTGTAATGTTTGAACGATGCCTTTGACCTGCTCACATAGCCTGACTTATGCAATTCGTATTTTCAATGTTAATACTCTTTGTTTATTTCATTTCCTGAAGAATTTGATATATACGCTTTTGGTACCAATTATAATGATGGGACCTTGTTGTTTTGAGTTTACCCATCAGGAAGTCCTTGGACCACCCTCCCCTCGGCCTGGAACGTCTACCCAATCGAAACACGACAAGGGAAGGACATCAGATCTCTAAGTCATAAGTTAAGTGCCACTCTGAAATAAGATTTTTCTCTCATTTATCATTCTGTTGAAAGTTTCATTCATCTTACTTATGTTGTATTTTACTAATGTTAATTTCTAATTCCTTACAGGGACTTCAATCATGCATAAACCCAGATATAGGCTCCCGCCATTCACGCAAAAGGTATTTGAGCTTCATTTCATCGCTCTTAAAGCAGTGTCCTAGTTTTCTAAGGATTGATACAATTTTAAAACCAGAAGGCTATCATCGTGGGTGAAAAGTCCATTCACAAAGATAGTCCATTATTTAGCTATGTATCTCTAATTTTAACGGAAGTCATAAGGATCATAACCTTATTATTGTGTAAAATAATTGAACCATATAAATAGAATATGACTATATCATTTTTGTGAATTTGATTTTGGGATGGAAATACGGACAATTCCTCCTTTCAGAGAAATAGATCTGTTATATGAGTATTTCTGGAATGATTAGCAATATATATGTGTGAACAGTGAATTTTGTCTTGACTCTTTCCGAATTTTTTCTTTGGGTCATATAGAGTAATTCGAATGATTCCTTGTTTAGTCCTGTAGCTTTATTATTTTTGAATTATCTCACAATCTTGTATGTTATCTGCTAGCCTATTCATTGACCCTTATTAATTTATTTTCCAGGTCTCCAATTGTGATTAGGCAGACTATTTACCTTCTATTATTTCGTTTCCAGAAATTCTACTAAGACTTGATAGTTTGTTTATATTCCATTATTTTTTGACACCTGTTGGATCTATAGTATGAAAATCTACAGTCATGTGTGTATGAAATTAAACTTATGTATTTCCGAAATTTTATATTCTTTAAGTCGAATCTCAACGAAATCTAAATAGAATATCAAACTTATGTTCAGGTATATATATATA
>ML823692.1:112052-135051 GCA_009831015.1 Picea engelmannii
AACAGAGTTGTTCAACTGAACTATATACCTTCTTCAGAACAGATTGTTGATATCTTTACTAAACCACTAGCAGCAACCCCTTTTGGATATCTTCGTCAAAAGCTGGGGGTTACAAACTTTTGTGTCTAATATGTGCACCTGGTTAGGGGGAGTGCGTATTGAATATCTGGTGGATTTCCTCAATACTTATAGATGACAGGGGGAGTATGCTCTGCAACAAGACCAGTGGAAGAACGTTTCTTCTTTGACATTGATGTCAAAGGGGGAGAAAGGAGTAAAGGAGAGTCGAGTTTGAAATGTTTTTGTAATAGAGGAGAGTCTGAATGTCGAATGCAGATGGTCGAATGCAGGAGAGTCAAGTCTGAATGCAAGTGTTTCCATCAATGCCAAAGGGGGAGATTGTTGGCAATTTCAGTTAACAGAAAGCAAATTAGCGTATACTTGTCATTGATGGCAAGTACAGTTGTGGCTGCAGTGATGACAATAACAATGAATAGCAGCGCAACAATAATCAGGAGGAGAAGAGTCAGTGACCGTAGGATCTTATTCAAATTTCCCGAAAGAACAATAGCCGTCAGATCTGCAAAAGTTGCAAGGGAGATAAGTCATCGGAGATTCAGGGATCGGGATTTCATAACGCAAAGTTCACTTGACATCGAAAACCTCGAAATCGCGATATGCGATTTCGCAATTTAATCACAGCCATTAAATCAAGCAGGGATCTGGACCGTTTATTCGTGAGGATGCGTGGCATCCTGGAGGCTCCATCGGAGAATCGGCGATCGAGAGTTTGAAATGTCCAAATCACTTGACATCGAAAACCCTGAAATCACGATATGCGATTTCGCGATTTAATCGCAGTCGTTAAATCAAGCAGGGATCTGGACCATTCATTCGTATGGATGCGTGGCAGCCAGGAGGCTTCATCAGAGATTCGGGGATCAGGATTTCATAATGCAAAGAACACAATGCATCGAAAATCCCGATTTTGTGATATGCGAAATCCGGACTGAATCTGAACCATCAGATTCAACATGTGATCTAGACCGTCGATCTACGATAGTAGTCCACGTCATCTAGGGACACGTGGCACAACCAGGTGATGACAGGTGTTAGGCAGATCTAACATTTCAGGCACATATAGATCATGAATCAGAGTGACATGTCGCAGGATCTAACATGTGCCAAATCACGTGTGACGTCAGCAGAGGCATCGGAAATCGGGACTTTGATATGTCAAGAACACAATGCAACAGAAACTTCGAAATCGCGATATGCGATTTTGCGATGTAATCTGAGCCGTCGAGCTAGAAGTGATCTGGACCGTTGAATCTCTGCATGGAGAATCGGGGATCGGGAATCGACACTTTGCAATGTCAAAATCTCTTGACATAAAGAACTCCCAAATCGCGATATGCGATTTCGCGAAGTAATCACAACCGTTGGATAAGAATGAGATCTGGACCGTTGATCTCCGTCATCGGGAAATCGGGGATCGGAAATCCTAGAGGCATGTGTACAGTGACATCGAAAACGCCGAAACCCTGATGAGTGGTTTGACCGAGGTCATGTGTTGACGGTCTTATGGGGCCAAGGCCTATAGCCAGCAGGGCTAATGCATGGAAAGGGGCGCATCGGTAATCGGGGATTGGAGAGGTGAGAAACTCTTGACATCAGGAATTGCGAAACCCCGACGAGAGGAAGGTTGTAGTCACATGATAGACGGTCACATGGACCATTGTGTAGGCGGAAGGAGCTAATGCTCGGGATAGGAGCACATCGGGGATCGGAGAATCGGGGGTTCCGAGTACATATGCATCTCGACACTAAAAACGTCGAAACCCTGATAGAGAGACATAAGGCTGTGGTCACAGCCCTTGGTCACGGGATTTGTAAGTGACAAAAACTATGAACGCCAAGAGTGCCGAAATCGTGATGGGTGAAATCCCGATTGGATCTGAACTGTTGGATCAAGTGTTGATCGGAGGGTTTTTGTTCTTCCTCATTCGTTAACGCTTCAGTTATGAATCAGTTAAGAGAAACAGACTGATAATGACAAATGAGTTAGCGATTCAGTTGCCAAGACAGATGTCCCCGAATTAACGATTGGAAGGGGAAGTGGAATCGTCAAGGTGGCTTGTATAAAATAAATTGAGTGAGACTGAATCGGGTGATCACTCTGAATAAAAAATGTGTAAATAGTAAGAAAAAGAAGATGAGCAGAGGAATAGTAAGAAGTGAAGGAACTATGCAGAATGAGAACAGAAGAAGAGCAACATGATGGACAGAACAGAAGCAGGGCAGAATGTCAGAAGACATGATACAGAGCATACATGTTGAATAAGAGAAGAGTAGCAGAACAGTGAACAGAAGACCAAAATTAAAGAACAAAGAAAGACTGGTAAGAACTGATTTATCTGTAAAGTTGAATGTGTATTTAACCATTGATATTTAAGGGAGGTTGGGAGGTGCTCGGGAGAATAGGTGTTCTCTGTTATGCAGGTTGGAGCCTGTGTAACTGGAAGTTGGTGCTTCCATCCAGTTGGTGCTGGAACATTCAGGAAGTTGGTGCTTCCATCCAGTTGGTGCTGGAATACTCAGGGAGTTGGTGCTCCCTTCTAGTGGGTGCTAGAGAAACCAGAGAGTTGGAGCTCTCAAACAAGTTGTAGCTTGTAAAACAGAGGTAGCAACCTCACATTGAGTTGGTGCTCAATTGTAGATGATGTACAGAACTGAAAAAGATTGCCTATCATTTCGAAGAAGAAGAGGTTTTCTCCCTTTATGGGTTTCCTCGTGAAAATCTGTCTCTGTGTGTATTTTATGTGTGACTAATGATCATTACTCTTACTATCCATATGATGTATATTTCTTTATGACACATGAAGAAATATTAATAATTGTTAAGAAGGTGTAAGATTGTTTAAGCTTATAAGCAACTGATTCACCCCCCCTCTCAGTTGCTTTAGTATTTCCAACACTAGGTACTATATTTTCTTCTAATCAAACACTTATCGAATTTAGCATATATTTTTTTCTTCATTAAAGTTTGTAGAACTATCCATAAGTTCTCTTTGTGTTCTTCTTCTGTTTTAGAATATACTAGAATATCGTCAGTGAATACCAACACAAACTTGTCCAAGTACTGACTGAAAATAATGTTCATTAAACAAATAAACGTGGTTGGCACATTAGTGAGTCCAAATGGTATGACCACAAATTTGTAATGTCCATATCTCATTCGGAATGTTGTTTTACATATGTCCTCATCTTTTATCCTAACCTGGTGATAACCAGATCATAAATCCAATTTCAAGAAAATATTTGCCCCACCTAATTGGTTGAACATATCATTTATCCTAGCTAAGGGGTACTTGTTCTTCATCATCATTTTGTTTAATTATATTTAATCAATGCATAATCTCAGAGTTTCGTCCTTCTTTTTCACAAACAGGACTGGTGCTCCCCATGGTGAAACACTCAGTCTGATATATTCTTTGTCCAATAATTCCTATAGTTTAATTTTTAGTTTTGATAATTCTGGGAAGTTCATTTGGTAAGGTTCTTTAGAGATAGGGGTTGAACCAGGTAGTAGGTCTATAAAAAATTCTATCTCCCTCCTTGGGGTTAATTCAGGTATCTCATCAACAAACACATCTCTGAAATCATGCAAAACAACAAAATCCTCCAAGTTAGGTTTATCTTCTTTTTCTAACAGGTTTGTTACTTGGACGGCATAAACTTGACAACCCTTTCTCATGAATTTCTTGAATCGAATTTCTGAAATATGTCTAACTGAGATTGATTTTTCTATACCTTGAACTCCTAGAAGTGTCATTTTCATCTTTATACTTGAGGGATTTTTCATAACAATCTAACATTTCTTTATGTCTTTCTAACCAATCTATTCTGATAATTACATCATAAGACCCTAATGGTAGAATGTTCATATTTGTCTTTATTTTTTGACCACCTAAACTAAACTCATAATCAAAAATAAAGTTGACTACTTTTCTTTTTGTTCCTATTGCTAGTTGTATCTGCCAAGATTTTGCATATCTTGTTTTCTTAAGTTTATTTCACTCCACTATACCAGGAGCGATATAACGCAATGTAGCTCCAGGTTCAATTAAAATAGAAATATGAGTGTTATTGATTTTACCTTCAATTTCCACCATAGATGATTGGTGGTCATCTTATTGGCCATCAACGGATGCATTTATCCGATCCAAGCTTATGCCTACATCTCCCACTCTAGAGGCTTCCTGTAGGTTGTGAACTGTAGTTCTAGCTATTGAAGTCAAACATGGGCAGTTCCTCCTTAAGTGAGGTTCTCCACATTCCCATCATTTTAACGATTCATGGGGGTTGTCCTCGAACTTCTTTGTTCCCAGGTTTACTAGTTTATCACCTCCTTGGGTGTTTTGATTGTTAGAGTAAACTTTTTTCCATGGGAAACATTTTTCTCCGTTTTGATAAGGAGCTAGTTGATATCCCTTCTTCTGTTGGTTCATTTGGTATTGTATCTTTTCTTTACAAGCCTTGGGAAATTATGACTGCTATTTGTATTGGTCGTAACACATTCGGGATTTCATGAATACTTCACTCAAGGACTTAGGATTAGAAAATTCGATTATGTCCTTGTAGGACTATGGTAAACAACTTAAGAACCATTGGATTTTCACTTTATCCTCCCAGATATAAGGTAGGAACCTTAGTAATTCAATGAATCTATTTATCAGATATTCCATAGGCATTTGGCCAAGTCGTAGATCATAAAATTATTTGGTTTTTCTTTCATAGTAACTTTCAGATAGGTACTGCTTCTTTCAAATAATTTGCAGCTGTAAATTTTTCGTATGTACTTTACTCTTTAGGGTTTTGTTGCTCCCTTGTATCCTTTACAGCTCCTCTATTGATATACATTGATTCCCGGTGTTGAACTTCTATGAGGCTACACGGGGTTCTAATCTAGGAGTCGAAGGTCCACACTGTGTTATTCATATTACATTATGTTTCTTTTAAAAGAATGAATCCACCCTTCTGTAGGTTTCATCAGGCCTTTAGTGGGTCCTTAGGAATATAATGTTTCCTTCAAGGTTACTGTATTCCTATTCGACACAAAATAAAATGGGAAATAGGTGTTCCAAACAGTTCGTTAGGGAATACCCTACAACATATAATATTTTAATTTGTAATAACTTCTTGGATTAAGTGTGTTTCCTACTGTTATTATCGTTGTTTGTGTGTGGTATACACCATTTGAAGCCTGGTAAGTTCAGCAAGAATGTTAACTATGTATTTAGTGTTAATTAAAACACCCTCTTCAACACAGACAATCGATTCATGGTAGTTTTTGATATCAACATTAACGTATAGAATTTTATTCTATGTGTAACATTTGAACGATGCCTTCAGGCTGCTCACACATCCTGACTTATGCAATTTGTATTTTCAATGTCAATAATGTTTGTTTATTTCATTTCCTGAAGAATTTGATTTATACGCTTTTGGTATCAATTCTAATGATGGGACCCTATTGTTGTGAGGGTATCCATCAGGAAGTTCCTGGAACACCCTCCCCTCGGCCTAGAATGTCTACCCAACCGAAATGTGACAAGGGAAGGACACTAGATCTCCAAGTCATAAGTTAAGTGCCACTCTCAAATAAGATTTTTCTGTCATTTATCATTCTATTGAAAGTTTCATTCATCTTACTTCTGTTGTATTTTAATAACATTAATTTGAAATTCCTTGCAGGTACTTCGACCATGCATAAACCCAGATACAGGCTCATGTCATTCACGCAAAAGGCATTCAGGTTTCATTTCGCCTCTCTTAAAGGAGTGTCCTAGTTTTCTAAGGATTGATACGATTTTAAAACTAGAAAGTTATCATCATGGGTGAAAAGTCCATTCATAAAGATAGTCCATTCTTTAGCTCTGTATCTCTAATTTTAATGGAGGCATAAATATCATAACCTTATTACTGTGTAAAATAATTGAACCATATAAATAGAATATGACTGCATCATTTTTGTAAATTCAATTTTGGGATGGAAATACAGACAGTTCCATGTTTCAGAGAAGTAGATCTGTTATATGAGTATTTATGGAATGATTAGCAATATATATCTATGAATAGTGAATTTTGTCTTGACTCTTTTTGAGTTTTTTCTTTGGTTCCTAGAGAGTAATTCAAACAATTTCTTGTTTAGTCCTACAACTTTATTCTTTTTGAATTGTCTAAGAATCTCGTATGTTATCTGGTAGCCTATTCATTGACCCTTCATAGATTATTTTTGAGGTCTCCAATTGCGATTACGCGGACTATTTACCTTCCATCATTTCATTTCCAAAACTTCTACTAAGACTTGTTAGACTGCTTATCTTCCATTATATTTTTAACACCTGTTGGATCTACAGTCTGAAAATCTACAGTCATGTGTGTATGAAATTAAACTTATGTATTTCCGAAATTTTATATTCTTTAAGTCGAATCTCAATGAAATCAAAACAGAATATCCAACTTATGTGTAGGTATTAGGTATAGGTATATATATATCTATATATAACTCTATATGAATATTCAATGTTATTCTTACCATACCTTGATTTATGTGAATGTTATGACTCGGTATAATTCGTTATAGTAATACACAAATGTATAATTACTTTTCATCCTTCTGTATCATTAAGCATTTTCCTTAGCCAATTTATGCAGTAAACTAATTATTCAAATTGATTTCTTGTACTTATATAACATAGGATCTATACTATCCAAAAATAGAATCAGACTATTTTTTTTTTAAACTAGAAGCATAATAGTGTGTTCACATAATTCTGATTCTACTCATAATTAAGATGTATAGATAGTTTTTATTCGAAGTATAAAACTAAACTTTCAAGGGTTTATCCTACGCTTGATTCCAACCATTCATAATTTAACTCATAGTAATAACTCACACAACATTATGCTAGCCATACTCTTTCATTCATTTAAATCAAAACGATTCTTGATTAGAAAGAAATTCAATAGTAATAATTCACCCAACAGTATATAGATGTATTCTATCAACCATTTAAAGCAAGATACATATAACCAAAAAAGAGTAGATGAACATATCTAAACCAGTTTGCCGAAAAACAAATGGAACAACCACGTTCCTCCCAACCTTAGAACGGAATAGTCAATTCCACTTGCTCCATTCACTGCCTAGCCTGACCATGAATCCATGAAGGTGAACTCAGAACTCCACCTCAGCAATAGTCTTTCTGTTTTAACAACTTATCCTTTCCTCACACTCAGAAACTAGTGTTCATAACAGGAAGAGATAATTATCTATTTCCTGAGCATACTAGGCAGTGTCCTACCTCCTCTCATATGCTACATATCCAAAGCCATTTTTTCCTAGGTATTTTTCCCCCTTGGGAATTTTCGTAGCTTTCCAAATCCATGATTTGCAGGGGCTTCCAATGGCCAAATTCATGATTTTCCACTGGTCACATTCATCCCTGAGGTAGTTCCAACATGTTCCCCTCTCATGGAGTCATGGTCAATTGATTTTAACATGGTTGTTCCATTTGTCCATCAACAATAAATATAAAATGTTATGTCTCATACAAGTGTAATAGTCAAGTAGTTATTTGGGTCAAATCAGATCTTTTCCCAATAGTAATAACTCATTAATTACAATTAAGTAAATTCAGAATTCGAAATTGCCATAAATGGCAAAAAAAATCCAATTTCGAATTTACCAAGAATGGAAATAATTTCCTAAGAAATTTTAGACTTAAAAATAATTTATTTCTAGGGATGTTACAAAACATGGAATCCATATAAACATATACATATTTTGAACTAATAAATAAGCAACAACAAACCATAACAAGAAAAGTTGATAACGGAGTTCGGCAATCTCCGCTACGTATCCGGGCCTTTGTCTCAGTGGGTGAGGCTTCCTTATTTCTATTCAAATATTTAATAGTACATCATAACAGTTCCAAAAAAGTTGCAAACTGATCCGGTATTTTTCTACCATATCTCAAGAGCCCAACAAAACTGACGACACTGAAAATAGATGACCAAAGCTCGCAGAAATGGCCTGTAGAGGTGCTCTCATCAATGGCTTCCCTACATAAAAATGGATTTGGCTCAACAATCATTCAGTATAAATCTATTATGAACCTACCCATATGGATTCAAGAATCGTGGGTTTATATAGACTAGAAGTGCATAAAAACCTCCCAGCTTCTCCCCAAGATATGGCCTCAAAAAGGGCCCAATATCCCCCAATATTAGCCAAAATCTTTCTAAACTAGTCAAAAAATCACACAAAAATCATAATACAATGTTGAAAAACCCACTTTTGCACAATATACAAGTGCAACCCCTTTTTTTCTATCTCTTGGTCACTTGGGTGCCTCAATGTGGCATAAGCGCTAAGGCTTGTGTGATGGCCCCTCCGATACCGGTTCCTGGTTACATGTGTAGGCTATATGGCCCTCTCCTCTATGCTCCACATGCTCAAAAGTTATAACCCATAGCCTTAGCCCTTGGTCTATCACCTTGGTTGGTGGGTTAGCCCGACCAACTGGGCACTAACCATATATATCTACGTTATAGATATGTGGAGTGTTCATATGTACAAATCACATGGTAGAGCATCGGGGAGCTGGGGCATATGTAACATTCGCATGCCATAACATAAGGGATTGGTCTGTTTTATGTTTTTATGTGATAGCATTGAATCGGGGGCTCGGGATAGACTCTATACCTTTCACTACCTAACATATCATTCATTCCAGTGTATATATAAATAAAACCTCATAGTTGTAAGAAACACAATGCAGGTGGGCTAGTAGCCCTGCCCTGCCAAAACCCTTGCCACCTGGACTAGAGGTCACAGGTTTGAGTCCCATTGAACCCAAAATTTTTCCAAAATTCTATCCAATGGAGGGATTCCATGTGGCCACCCAAGAATGGGCCACGTGGCACTATGTTATTCACCCACTAAATGCCTAGTGTTAAGCGTTGATTTTACCACGTCAGCAAACACTACCGAGTCAACACACTTGTCACATGTCGTATGTTGTATAAACCTTTCCATGTCAACCAATTCCATGGTTCACCCTTGCAGTGGTGCCACATGTCACACCCTGACTCATCCACCTGTATGTTCCCATGTTAGCGCCAACACACCCTGCCACATCAGTTTTACAACCTATACAGTCAGCTGCCATGTCAGTTGTACGACCTGTACAGTCAGCTGCCACGTCAACACTATATGGACTATACAATCATCATCTTTTTTTGCCTATTTGGAAAAATGAACATGCCATGATATATTTTGCATACAAAGTTTTTTTAATCTCGTTCAAGCTACATTGGGTTCGTATCGATGAGGCCTACACACACGTCTATTTTAAAGCCATTATGAGAACTTTGATTGTTAGTCCTTCCTGGACCCTGTTTTGTCCTGAGATCCAATTCTGGATCATACCTTCCCAATAAATACCTTTTGGTCCTTCAAAAGGTTACTGATGATTCAACAAGTGCAGGATAGGCCACCCCACTTGTTCCCTATCTTTAAACTTTGTCTTTTGCACCTGTCTTATCAAGATAAATTGTAAAACAACCATTATAAGTGACAACATGTAACCATGATAACTCTTTCACATCTTACTAAAGCCATTATCATCCATGTTGACAACATTACTAATGAAAACATCAGAAATATGACTCCAAATGAGCTAATATGTTTGTAATATTTGCACGACATAAGCTTATCTTGAAGCAATGTGTGATTGATCTTCCATTCTACAATCATCTTTTGTTCTTACTTAAGATCGATTACTTGATTTGAAACAATTATAGGTACGTTTCTTGCATGAGATGCCTTTCTTAATTGTTCCATAGTTTGAAGAGATTGATTTTCTTTTAAATTATGATCATGTACAACATATTCTTTGCTTGCTTTGATTAAGTGATATTGATTCTTTTCCCTGTAGAATATTGCTTTACAATCATACAAGTAAGGATTGTCTAATACAATTCCAAATTCATTGAGTAGCACCACATCACATGTCACCTCGTCCACAAACTTATATGAAATTGCAAACTTTAATGTGCATTGCTTTGTTATGTGAAATTTATGATTGGTTCTTATCCACTTAAGTATGTAAGTCTTATGATGCATATGAGTGTTTAATCCCAATTCTTTAACCAATTCTTATGAAATCAGGTTAGATTCAGCCCCACTATCTATCAATGTGTCGACCTTAGTATGGCTCATAATGACCCTTATGTGAAACAATTTACTTCTAAAATCAAGTCCATCACCAATTTTACCTACCAAACCAACCATTGAGACTTTAGATTCATCACCTGAATTCGATCCCAAGTCTGTTGGTCGTGCTTCTATTGCAACTATTTTCCTACCTTTTCTTTCTTTCAACCACTTTGGTCTCTTCTCGAGATGATGAAATTTCCAACAATGGTCCCCATCAGGCCCCTATTTCTTGCAATTCTTGCAAGAGGGATTCTCTTCCTTTCTTTCCAATGAATTTTCCTTCTTGCCATTCCACTTCACTTTTTCCTCTTTTCATGAAGATGATTCCCCTGTTGCACCAACCCCAATTTTCCCTGCCTTAATGTATTTCTCTTGAACATAAACCTCATCAAGATTAGTAGGTCGAAAAATCAATACAGTGCTTCGAATATGTGCAAGTAAACCTCCTGTATACTTCAAAAGTGTTTATTGGGTACGTAAAGGAATATCTAACATCAATGCCATTTTACAAAATCCATCTATGTGTCATTGCACTGTTTGTCCTTTTATTAGTTTAAGATATTTCCATTCAATTAATTTTTTCTCTTTATTACCCAAAGGATAGAATTGCTTTTGAGTGTAGAAACAAAAACTTGCCATGATGGAAATGCATTACCCACTTGTTGTGTTCCATTTTGCAACTTTATTTGCCACTAGATGTGTGTTGTGCCTACAATTCTAAGTGATGCCAACTTGATATGAGTTGACTCATCCTTGATTTGTTACACACTTTAATAAACCTCCATCTATCTGACCCAATTATCAAGCCTCTCCACATTGACTTCACCATCATACATAGGTAATTCAAATTTTACATCAAGCTCAAGTAAAGGAATTTCTTGTTTATGTTTATGGATATGTTTTCTTGGAGTGAATTTAGAACTTGAACTTGAAGAAGAAGAGTTTGATGGAGAAGAAGGAGGTGAAGGAGGAATTTGAGGAGGATCCTCTCCTTCTTCACTTTTTACTTTTGAATATTCACCTATATTTGGTCTCTTCTATTATCACTCCAAGAAACTCCTTAGGGTTGTAGGCTAAGGATGCTTGGTAACTTAAGAATAATGGTTTTTATGTATTTGGGACAATGGGGTCTTCAATGATTTCTATGAGAAACAACTCATGACACATCTAAAGATAAAGTGCTTTCAGTAAACAATAACCAGATCCAATAATTGAAAGAGAGTATGAAGAATGCTATTCTCGATCGCCAATACAAGTGAAAGTAGGGCCTAATACAAGACACCAAGGAATCCTTTAATTTCAAGCCTATGAGTTCAACAAAGAGGTAACAGTCTTTATGAACTAAAATAAACTGAAAGTAAAGTACAGAGAATGAAAGATGAGCAATTCTGGTATTGCAAACGAAAGGAAACTCCACTTTATTTCTGCAAAAAGAGTCTATACAATAGCATGAAAATATCTCCCAGTTTGAACCCTTGTTTAATATCAAAAGTAGGCATTTATAGCCTCTTACAAACAGTTTTACAGATCCTAAAAACATGCATCTGTATTTAATAAAAGCAATTCAAATCTAATTCAACAACTTGAAAATAAAGTCTTAAACAACTAAACTTAGAACTCAAACTGTCTTCAATCTCCAAAACTCGCCATCTGCATCCTTCAGCTCCTGGTATCTGCAATGTGGTGAAGAATAGCAGGACACCTGTCTTGACAGTTGGATCTCCCCAACGCTCATGGTCGATTTTTGAGGAAATGGTTTTCATGTGGTTGCCAAAATTCTCTCGAACCTCTGATGTTGTGCCCTTTGCATGCGATCTAATAGCTCCTTGATACGCTGGAACTCCTTCAAAACTCGTTTGGAATGAACTGTTCTGTCCTTGGCTTCAAAAAAGACTTTTCCAGCTTTCAACAGCTAACTCGTTTAATTTTTCGCGGGTTAGCTATTGAAAGTAGCCACTTTCCACAGCTAATGGGTCATAAAATATTTCTTTGCGCTAGTGAAAGCTTTGATGGCGCTCAAAACAAGTTTTCACCCCAAAATTTTGATTTCAACAAAACTTAGTGTGTCTCCGATTTCTCACCCTGCATATTAACGACGACTTGAGCGAGTACCTTCAGATCTGGATGGGATTTTTGCCTTAGTTTTTGTTTCAACCTTCTTATCCGCCTTTTAAGGCATTTAGCAAGCCACCACATGCTATTGTAGTCTTTGGTGAGTTTTTTCTTTCTTTTCTTCTCTTTAACACTTTCCTTAGCCAATCTCTCAAATGCAACATTAGTTTTTTCGAAGTTCTCAGACAACTTCTTATACCTTCCTTTGATAACCCGTTCCAAAACCTCTTGTTGAGCAATTACCTCTTTCAGATGCTTGATATTCTGAGACTTCTTTGATTTAGAACTTTTCAATGTTTCTCCCTCTTCTGTATGAGTGAAGGGCTCATAGTTTTGTGCACATTCAATTGTTTTCTCATGATTCTCAGTGACAGGGCAATGATCTTGTTGCTCTGATTCTGAATCTGAATAGGGCAAGTTTAATATATTCTTCCCTATACTCTGCTCTGTAGGATGCTCTGTGATTTTCTCTGTGGTCTGCTCTGTGGTCTGCTCAAAGTTTAACCTTCTCTTCAACCTGTGGGGCTTCACTCCAGATATTCTGTCTTCTGGAGGTCCTGGCAGGGTCCTTCTTTTTCTTGAACTTCTTTGACGAGACGATTGTTTCTTTGAACCTTTCCCTGGCTCATTTGCAGGCTGGGTCTGTGTTTCAAAACCTTCCCAGAATAAAAAATAATCCCAGCTCCTTCCCTGTTGTTTCAATTCCTCCAGGATGATTAATTTTATGAGGCCAAAGTGGCACATATTACTTTATATTCTCAAGGGTTGAGCCCTAATATTCTTGCAAACCTTAGTAAAACTTTTATGTAGGAAAAAAGGTAAATTAATAGGAGTCTTGCCTGTGAAATGGTCCAAAAGTTTGATGTGATACATCATAACTTTATCATACCTTCCCTCTGAAGTAATGTACAATTGAATACCTTTGAACAACTCCTACCATTCTTCTTCTAGATAGGAACCCAACATACCTTTTTTCCATGCCTTGTGCTTGTATCCCTGTTTCAAATAAGCTCTGAAATCCAAATTTTTTGGGAGCAGTGGTTTTAAACCATCTCTGACTGGTTCTTGGAAGGCTTGTTGCTGAAGCAATAGCAACTTCATCCACTCTAATTTCCATGGACCCAGCATGAGCTTTGTTCCCATCGAAAGTCTTAGCAAAAGCTTCTGCCATAGACTGGTGGCAACCAATTTGCAATCTTTCAACGAACCCAATACACCCTGCGTTTGAAAAATGTCTCTGGACTTCGGGGTGTGTCTGTAAAAAGGACAGGCTATCCATCCTTCTCTTGAGTAGAGCACCACTGCGTTTTCTCACCATTCTGTAGCTCGAGGATCTCGACAATTTGTAACCCCTGCAACTGTTGGTCGAGCCGAGCTTATGCGTTGTTGAAAGCACTTCGGGAGTTGGCTCTGTTTTAAAACATTTGAAACTTTGACAGACCTCCGTGGACATGGTATGATATGGAAACAACAACTTGATGGGATGCTTATCAGGCCAGCAGTACATTCTTTGTACCTGCACCACTGAATTCGATCTTGATATTCCTGATGCCATGATTCTGGAGTGTGAGTTTCTGAGCTAAATTCGCATCACAATCATATTCTGACGTGTAGGATTGAGTTTCCATCATTACCCACTCTCATCAGCGCATGATTTGGATTTGCCTTACATGGATGATCATATCATCATTGCCTTTAGACGTGGATATCACGCATGTGATTCCCTCTTTCTTCAACCAAGGGCCCGTGAAAACGCCTCTGTTAGTTGTTCATACTTGCCACTTTCACCAGCGCATGACCCTATGGAAAACCCCCGTTAGATATTGAAAGTCTTCACTTTCCTCAGCGCGTGACCTTTTAAGAACTGCTTCTTAGCTGCGGAAAGTTTTCACTTTCACCAACGCACGAACCGTGAAACTGATTGTTGGACATTTTGAAATTCACCACTTTCAACAGCGCACATACTTATGAGAAGCGCTCCTTAGCTGCTGAAAGTCGCCACTTTCCACAACTAAAACTCAACTTTTGGACACACGTTAGCTGTTGAAAGTGAATTATGAAAATTTTGAAAAGAAGACTTTATGGGTCATATTATTTTCTAAGACAAAAACCAAAACCTAAGTTTTGCAGCTATAAAAACTCAAAAATGACTTGAGGACACTACCGATAGCTATGCTATCTACCACAAAACTTGACCAAAAGGACGGTTTCATTTTGGGAGTTAACATTTGGCTCCAACTGGGATGGGCATCTCCCTGTGAGGTGACCAACAACCTAGCTAGACTCAGTAGCCTTATTGCAATTTGAAACAGAAATTTGAAAAAAAATAGCTGCTAGTACCATTGGGCATGGAGTTATTTGAATGACAGAAATAAAGAAAATAGAACTGAAAAAGAAAATATGTACAAGAAGAACATGGCTTCAAAGGAAGCCTTATGAGAAATAGATCTTTAGGAAGTGCCCGTTGAAAGGGCCACCTGATACTGGCTCACCTGAAAGAGTCTGGAGGACAAAGGTATTATTTTGCTGTACTGTTGTTATGACAAAAGGACCTGTCCAAAGAGCCTCAAATTTTTCATGTTTCCCCTTCTCCTGCCTTGCTGCATCCCACTTTAAGACCAAATCCCCTGTTTTGAAAACATCTGATTTAACTTTCTTGTCGAAAGTTTGCTTGATTCTCTCTTGATGTAATTCTATTTTTTCCAAGAGTTGCTCTCTATCTTGTTGCAGTTCTACCAAATTGTGAATTCTCCTAGTCAAATCACTTGGTTCAGAATCAGTTTCTTGTAATAATTTTGCAACTGATAATGTAAGTTGAACAGGAAATATGGCCTCAGTACCATATACCAACTTGAAAGGAGACGTACTGATTGATTTCTTACATGTTACCCTGTCAACCCACAAGGAAAGATTCAGTTTGGAATCCCAACATCTGGCATTTTGTTCAAGCAACTTCTTTATGATTTTGACTAAACTGTTGTTGGATGACTCAGCTAAACCATTCCTTTGCGGATAGTAGGCTGTGGAATGTACCAGCTGAATTCCCAGCTCTTCACACAATTTCACCAAGTGTTTATCTTTGAATGCAACAGCATTATCAGTGACCAATCTCTTGGGACAGCCAAATCTGGCAAATATGTTCTCCTGCAGAAATTTTATGATGATAGTATGATTGGCACTCCGGGTGGGAATAGCCTCAATCCACTTTGTAAAGTAATCGGTGGCAACCAGGATCCATCGATGCTGACCACTATAAGGCGGATGAATCTCACCTATGAAGTCCAGGACCCACTGCTGGAAAGGCCCTGTGACCACTATATGTTTGAGAGGAAGAGACTTCAGTTGTTGTTTACCTTCGAATCTCTGACATTTGTCACATGTTTTCACAAACTTATATACATCTGAAAATAAGGATGGATAGTAATAACCGGATCTTAAGATTTTGTGTGCTGTGGTTTTCCAATAGTGATGTCCTCCGCATTCACTATTATGAAGTTCACACATGACTTTAGCTGCCTCCTCTTGGTTTACACACCTCAACAATAAACCAATGGGATTCTTCCAGAACAACAAATTATCATTGATGCAGAAATTTATAGCTCTAAGCTTTAAAGCCCTTCTTTGAGTCTTCGTCAAATCTGATGGGACTGATAAAGTTTGCAGAAACTGAATAATATGACTGTACCATTTGCAATCAGCTAAATGAGATGCAACCTACATTCCCTCACCTTCCTTGTTCTTTGAAGACAAAACTTTTTCTGCATCAATACTCATCAGATTTATGTCAAGCAGCCTGCAATTTTCCTCTACCAGGAGTCTGGCAAGGCCCTGGCCTTTCACTAGCTTTGTTGGTTTGATTTCAACATCGAATTCAATCAATCTTGCTATCCACTTACTCCTTTTTCCATCAATATCAGGTTGGACAAGAACATCTTTAACTGAACTGGAGGGAACAAAAGTTATTACCTTTGCCTGAAGAATGTAGACCCTGAAAGCTTTCAGTGACTTGACAAGTGCATATGCTTGTTTCTCCAACAACTCATACTTTACCTCTATGTCCCTCAATACCTTACTAAATAAGGAAACCGACTGTTCTTGATCATCAACATTCTTCTGCAAGAGTACTGTTGTGATCGTATCACTGGAAGCAAATGAAAAAATGTAAAATACCTTGGAGAAATCGAGGCTGATCAACATAGGGGTTGTCGTGATGGCTTCCTTGATGGCATTGAATGAATGTCTGGCTGCTTCATTCCACTTTACCTCAGAGTATTTCCTCAACATAGCAGTGATATTCTTTGTGAGTTCAGCAAAATTCACTATAAACCTCCTGACAAAATTAATAGTCCCAAGGAAAGACTGAATGTCTTTCTTTGATCTAGGAAGAGACAGATTTTTAATTGCTTCTACCCTCTTTGGGTCAATCTTAACCCCATCAGCTGAAACAATATGCCCAAGTAATTTCCCCTCCTTAAGTGAAAAATTTGATTTTTCGGATTAAGAGAGATGCCATACCTTCGACATTTCAGAAATGTCCTTCTTAAGTGCTTCAAATGAAGTTCGTGGTTGCGTGAGAAAACACTGATATCGTCAAGATAAATCAGAACAAATTTATCTTTCTCCCCAACGAAAGCAATGCCCATTGCCCTTTGGAATGTCGCTCCTGCATTCATCAATCCAAAGGGCATTTTCTCGTACATAAACGTACCCCATGGAGTGGTAAAGGCAGTCTTTTCTTTGTCTTCTGGATGGACAACAATCTGATTGTATCCGGAAAACCCATCAATAAAGGACATCAACTTTGATCCTGACACCTTATGCAAAATATGCTCCATTTTAGTCAGAGGGTAGTTGTCTTTCCTAGAGCACTTGTTCAAATTTCTGAAGTCGACACAGAGTCTGATCTCCCCATTCTTCTCCCTAACCGGCACAAGATTCGCAATCCATTCTGAATACCTGAGAGGAATGATAATGTGGGCATCCAAAAATTTCTTAATTTCCCTTTCCATTGTAGGAAGTAATAAAGGGTTGAAGGATCTAAGCTTCTGCCTTAATGGTTTGGTGTCTTTATTCAAGGGAATCTTATGCTGAATTACTTCAGTGTCAAAGGTTTTCAAATCATCATACTGCCAAGCAAAGATGTCTGCAAATTCTTTTAGCAATTCTCCATAATCAGCCCTTTGTTTTTCAGTCAAATGTGAGGCCAAGTTGACATGTTTAGGGTCTTTCTCACTAGCCACATTATACTGCAAAACATATGAATCTTTTTCTCCACTTTGCAATTTTATAGCCACATCATTGTTATCGAAAAGCCTTTCTAGTGGGACCAAACCTTTAGGAATTATGTTGGTGGACAGCTAAACTATTTCATGTGCTTCGATTTTTCTTTTGAACTTTGGATCCTCAGCCTCATGGTCATGTTCATTCTCCTGATCAATCTGCAGATATGCAAACTCATCTATCACTGCAAGGAATCTAGTAAGTTCGACATCATCTTCAAAAACATTCCAAAATTTTACATTATCAGGGAGAGAGGGCATATATTTAACTTGAATTTCGTAAGATAATTTGTGAGGAAGAGAAGGTATGAATGCACAAGCAGACACAGCCAATGAATCAACCAATTCATTCATTTCTCTAGGTACAAATGTAATTTTAAAATCTACAAAATTTTGAATTGCCTTCAACACTTCATCTCTGTATGCCTTCAGCCTGACATGCTTGGCTTGAAAGGACTTATTCACCTGCTGAATAATAAAATATGCATCTCCAAATACATGCAATTTTTTAATGCCCTTCTCCTTGGCAGCATTCAGCCCCAAAAGTAGTGCCTCATACTCAGCAATGTTATTAGTCACTTTAAAATCGAGTTTAAAGGACAAATGATAAGTTTCCTTAGAGGGAGAAATGAATACCACTCCTGCTCCAGCTGACTCCCTAGTGCAAGCACTGTCAAAGAACATAGTCCAAAGGTCGTCTTCTACTGTCTCTGTAGGCTGAACTGTGATCTGATCTGTGGGCTTTCTGAGCAGCAATGTGTCAGGCAGTGAATCATCAAATTGCAAAATACAGGATCCCATATATCTATCTACTGAATAGATAGGATGATTGGATGGATTTTTCTCATCACTGATAACATCTGCCAACTGAGATTCCCTGTAAAGTCTTCTGTTCACCCCTCCTAAAATAGGGATAGTAGCGTAAGAGAGATCCATTTGAAGAGTGACACCTATTCTCTTCATCCACGATCTTGATAGAAGACATCCAAATTTTGGAGGTATGTTGGCCACCACTATATCCATCACCATTATCTTCATTGATTCTTGGGTCAAGGTCATAGCCAAATCCTTAATCATCCCAAGACATTTGAATTTTCACGAATCAAAGGAGAAAAGGTCATGATAAGACTTGGTGATCTCCAGTCCAAGCTCATCCATGACAGCTTTGGGCATCAAATTGTGCGAAGCGCTAGAGTCTAACAAACAATTGTGCAGTGTTTTTTCATGAATATTTAAAGAGATGTAGAAGGGAGGACAACTTTCATCTCTGTCTTCTACCATTTGGCCCAGAGTAACGGTAGGTTTATCATCATAAATGTTGAGGATATCAGTAGAAAGGGATACAGATTGGGGATCTAGAGTCTTAAGAATATCCCTTTTAAACATCTCATTTTTCATCAGCTCAACTAGAGGAATAGGAATCTTAATATTTTGTATTTCAGCCTCGAAATTARAAGAATATGGAACCTTATCAGCAGTTTTATCAGAAACCTTTACCTRACTTGAATGGGCTTCCTGATTCTTTTGTTTTTCAATAGGAGGCTGAATTTCTGGAGTTTGATGCTTGACAGGGGCATCAGTCTTCTTGGGAGGAGCTGATGCTTTCACCTTTGAAGAATTTGTTGGCTGATCTTCTGATGTTTGATCTTTTTCTTTAACAGGAGCAACAGGATTTTCAGGAGAGGCTGGTGCATCTTTTTGAGCAACATTAGATTTGGATTGGAGGTTATATCTATTTTTATCTTCTGCTGTGAAAATGAAATCACCAAGAAGATCATTTTCTGTCTGTTCCATCATTAATGATTCCTCATAATCTTGTTGTGTTAGATAAGACTTCCCTGTTTCTTCTCCAACACAATTAATGTCACCTTCTCCATCTTCTTGATCTTCACCGTTGCCATCATCCATCACAACATTCTAAAGAGGAACCTTTATCCTCTGATCTTCATTAGAATTATTTTCTCTCTGCAATATCTGAGTTGGCTGATTAATCCTTTTGAATCTGTTGGGATTTAGATTAGTATATCTTCCTGCAGGATCATAAGTACTTCTATTTTTCACATGCTGTTTATTTTTGATCTTGAGTTTAGATATCTCAGAGGTTAGAGACTCTAACATTTTGGCCATTTTATCAAGTTTTGGACCAGCATGTGATGAAGATGAGGCTTCATTCTTTGATCTTCTCCTGTCAGATTCTCCTTTTCACTTCTGGGAGGCCAGAATGTTTGATTCCACCTCAAGGGTATCATCTTGCATGAGGGATAATGTTGGTGACCTCCTTTCTCTCAACAGTAAACAAAAATCTGAATCAAAGGCATATGAATATGTAATCTTCATAGAAGCGTCTGATGGTTTTTATCTCAGCTGGTATTTTTCCATACATTCGGTTAAACCTCTTGGTGAAATCAAAGACTGATTCATTACTTTGTTTCCTCAAGTTGCCAAATTCTGTGATGTAGTAGACAAAAACTCTTCTGTCACCCCAATGTTTTAGGAATATCTCATCCAATTGCTCGATTCCGACAATGGAACCAGCAGGAAGTTCTTTAAACCATTTCCTAGAATGGCCATCTAGTCTTTGGACAAAGACTCGTGTCCAAACGTCTTCTTGTTCAATATTGAGGTTCTCTGCATAGATGTAAAAAGCCTCAATATGTTCTTCAGCAGACACATCGCCTTCGCCTGTGAATTTAGGCATATATTTCTGGTAGTCTCATGTGGGCATGGCTGCTACTGGGTTCGGCAATATGAGTGGTGCATACCTAGCAGCCAGGATTTGTTGCATCTTAGTCAAAGGAGGAGGTTGTGCAGCCATGACTGTCAGAGGTGGGGAAAATGATAGTTTCTTCTTCAAGTCTTCAACACTAGAGGAATGTGAAAGAGGTGAATCTTTCAATGGGAAAGAGGTCTGATAGGAGGCTCTGTAGAAATTTGCAAGTTGGCTAGCTAAATTTTCTTCACCCTTAGCAGATAACTCTTGGAGGAGATGTTCAACAGCAAGGAAGTTAGTATAGATGTTCAAGTGGTCTTCTTGTTGCTGAGAATGGAAAGATTCAAGGGAAGAAGAACTATGGCTTCTTTCTAGATTTGTTTCTATCAAATTATAGTTTATCAATTTATCGTCACTAGGATTTTTCTGTTGATCAAAAAGAGTTTGTTCTACTACAGTATTTATAGCCTTTTTATCATCAGCATTCTCTGAAAAGAACTCAGCCTTTTCTGCAGTAGATTTCTCAAAATTTAAAAGAGGATTACCTTTTGGGTCTGCTCTTGAAGTTTGACCTTGGATCGTCTTTCCTTTTCTGAGAATTGATTCTGGATTGGACACTTGTGTGATCGGTGATTCTTGAGGATTCGCCCTAGTACTGATCCTCTTAGGAGCCAGGATGAACTTGTGGAGTCACCAGATAGATTATTACAACCAACTAAAAGTGTCTAATCTTTGTCTATCATCAAAGATAAGCTCTGTTTCGTATCCCAGGAAAGCAAAGCTTGAGTTCCGTCTCCCCGGCAACGGCGCCAATTTGCTATCACTCCAAGAAACTCCTTAGGGTTGTAGGCTAAGGATGCTTGGTAACTTAAGAATAATGGTTTTTATGTATTTGGGACAATGGGGTATTCAATGATTTGTATGAGAAACAACTCATCACACATCTAAAGATAAAGTGCTTTCAACAAACAATAACCAGATCCAATAATTGAAAGAGAGTATGAAGAATGTTATTCTCGATCGCCAATACAATTGAAAGTAGGGTCTAATAGAAGACAGCAAGGAATCCTTTAATTTCAAGCCTATGAGTTCAACAAAGAGGTAACAATATTTATGAACTAAAATAAACTGAAAGTAAAGTACATAGAATGAAATATGAGCAATTCTGGTATTGCAAACGAAAGGAAACTCCACTTTATTTCTGCAAAAAGAGTCTATACAATAGCATGAAAATGTCTCCCAGTTTGAACCCTTGTTTAATATCAAAAGTAGGCAATTATAGCCTCTTACAAACAGTTTTAAAGATCCTAAAAACATGCATCTGTATTTAATAAAAGCAATTCAAATCTATTTCAACAACTTGAAAATAAAGTCTTAAACAACTAAAATTAGAACTCGAACTGTCTTCAATCTCCAAAACTCGCCATCTGCATCCTTCAGCTCCTGGTATCTGCAATGTGGTGAAGAATAGAAGGACACCTGTCTTGACAGTTGGATCTCCCCAACGCTGATGGTCGATTTTTGAGGAAATGGTTTGCATGTGGTTACCAAAATTCTCTCAAACCTCTGATGTTGTGCCCTTTTCATGCGATCTGAACTCCTTCAAAACTCGTTTGGAATGAACTGTTCTGTCCTTGGCTTCAAAAAGGACTTTTCCATCTTTCAACAGCTAACTCGTTTAATTTTTCACGGGTTAGCTGTTGAAAGTAGCCACTTTCCACAGCTAACGGGTCATAAAATATTGCTTTGCGCTGGTGAAAGCCCTGATGGCTCTCAAAACGAGTTTTCATCCCAAAATTTTGATTTCAACAAAACTTAGTGTGTCTCCGATTTCTCACCCTGCATATTAATGACGACTTGAGCGAGTACCTTCAGATCTGGATGGGATTTTTGCCTTAGTTTTTGTTTCAACCTTCTTATGTTCCTTTTAAGGCATTTAGCAAGCCACCACAGGCTATTGTAGTCTTTGGTTAGTTTTTTCTTTCTTTTCTTCTCTTTAACACTTTCCTTAGCCAATCTCTCAAATGCAACATTAGTTTTTTCGAAGTTCTCAGACAACTTCTTATACCTTCCTTTGATAACCCGTTCCAAAACCTCTTGTTGAGAAATTACCTCTTTCAGATGCTTGATCTTCTGAGACTTCTTTGATTTGGAAATTTTTGATGTTTCTCCCTCTTCTGTATGAGTGAAGGCCTCATAGTTTTGTGCACATTCAATTGTTTGTTCAGGATTCTCAGTGACAGGGCATTGATCTTGTTGCTCCGATTCTGAATCTGAATAGGGAAAGTTTAATATATTCTTCCCTGTACTCTTCTTTGTAGTACGCTCTGTGATTTTCTCTGTGGTCTACTCTATGGTCTGCTCAAAGTTTAACCTTCTCTTCAACCTGTGGAGCTTCACTCCAGATATTCTATCTTCTGGAGGTCCTGGCAGGGTCCTTCTTTTTCTTGAACTTCTTTGAGGAGACGATTGTTTCTTTGAACCTTTCCCTGGCTCATTTGCAGGCTGGGTCTGTGTTTCAAAACCTTCCCAGAATAAAAAATGATCCCAGCTCCTTCCCTGTTGTTTCAATTCCTCCAGGATGATTAATTTTATGAGGCCGAAGTGGCA